>JARYGA010020642.1:0-41154 GCA_030545235.1 Helianthus tuberosus
AAGCTAGGTGGGATGATGCGCGTGTGGTGTGATATATTTAAGTATATTTTAACCCCTTTTCACACGTTAGCCAAGTTTTAAATTTATAAAACACGATATTTTACTAACACCAAACACACATATGGGCAAGTCCACCCATCGTGAGCGTAGTATAGTGTTGGCAAGATACCGAGGTCGTCCAAGGACACAAGTGCTTTTAGTACCGGTTTATCCTCAACGTCTAATCAAATCAAAAGTTAGAAAAAGGTTTTTAAACAAGAAAAATAAAACTAACTAAAATGTTGAAAAATAAAATAAAAATAAAAACAGATAGACAAGATGAATCACTTGGATCTGACTCGTGTTTAGTGTAACCTTTGATTATTTCCGCACTTTTGCACTTTTTAAGATATTATCTTAGTTATTGTAGTAAGCCCCTCTTTTGAAGGTGACGTTACCCTCAACCCAGTAGTTTGAGTCAGCAAGGATACAATCCTAAAGGGTCGAATTATTGAAAGATAATTAATTAAGTTATTAATGCATATTATGGCAGACCCCTCTTTTGAAGGTGACGTTACCCTCGGCTAAGTAGTCTGAGTCAGCAGGGATACAGTCCTAAATAGCCGGGTTAAAGTATTAATAGTAGCTTACATATGAGGGGATCAAAGAGTTTGGACCCCCGCCATCCAATAGCGGTGGGTATTGAAGGAGGTCCTACTAAATTTGACCCAGGTCCTTGCAGGATCTATACACTGAACAAGGCAAGACTCTTACCAAACCGTTCCCTTAACCCCCGACCAGGTAGCCAACATATCTCCATATAGACCGTGGAGATATGAATGGTGAAAATCTTTTATTTTATATAGACAGTAAAATAATGCCAAGGCACCACAGACAAACGATAAGGAAGAATCACCTTCAACATAAGAAACTAGTTATTAAAGTCATTAATACATAACCAAATAAAAAGTGCGAAAAGATTAAAAATAAAAAGTATTACACTAGACACTTGTCTTCACCAAGTGATGTAAGAGACTTAGGCAAACATGGCCTTTGATTGTCAAGAACTCTTACGATCAATCTTGGATCCCGAGACGACTCACACACTCTATGATGGACAATGGATGATGGTGGTGGATGATGGTGTTGTGATGGTGGTGGGTGAAGTGTGAGAGAGGTGGTGTGCCAAGGGATGGTTTGCAAATGAGCCAAGCACCCCTATTTATAGCCTGAACAGAGACTCGGGCACGACCCCGTGTCCATTGGGCACTGCCCCGTGTCCACCTTCCTTTTCTTTCTTCATTAATTGCAGTTTGTCTGCATTAGTTGACCACGCCCCCGTGTCCGCTGGGCACGCCCCCGTGTGCAGAAGTGTATCTGTACTATCAAGATTTCCCCAGATTCTGCGAATCTTAGAGTTGACCACGGCCCCGTGTCCGCTGGGCACGCCCCCGTGGTGGGTGATAGAAGCTTCTACAGCTATGTCTTTTCTGCAATCACTTGGGCACGCCCCCGTACTCACTGAGCACGGGGCATGTTCAGCCTTCTGTTCTCTTGTTTTGCTTGGGAAGATGCTGTCGGGGAGGTCAGGCATGCCACGTTTGTTCCTTTTCTTGTATTTATGTTAGATTTAGCTGCCTTTTTGCTTCTTTTGTTCATTTGAGCTCATTTAATCCTGAAAATACAAAAGGAAGACAAAAACACACTTTTTCCAACATTAGTACTAAAAAAGGGTTAGTTTTATGCCACAATTGATGTAATTTATATGTTGCATTTTGTGCACATCAAATACCCCCACACTTGAATCTTTGCTTGTCCTCAAGCAAAACTCTTTATTTTGTGGCTTTACACTCCCAAATGGAATGGGTAGAAGAGAAGGTTTTTGGGCTTTTCATAGAGTGTTGGGATTTCTAAGATTCTTTATTTAGTTTTATTTTATATATTTACAATCCTATTCGTCATGATTTATTGAAAACATTCCATAAGATAAATTACTTATTAGGGCATAACATGCCTTTTTTAAAATTCGACTTATATACAAGTTCACATACCTCACGGGGATCACTCAACACTCGGCCGAAGATGTATTTTAGTGGATCACTCGAGAGCGGCATGGAGCTTACTCCTACCATAAGCTTGTCAAGCAATCAATCCTCCTCATTTTTAACTATATACCTTTGTAAATATCAAGAGGACTTTTGGGTGAAGGGTTAGGCTTGGGTTAAAGGTAGGTGGTTGGGTTAGTGGTTAGTAAAAGGGCGAAAGGCGTAAAAAGCGTCGGTTTTCGTAAGACTTTTTATTTTTGAAGTTTTTATTTTGATGAAGCCATTATTCAAACAAAGTTATTTTTTTGATAAACTTGTTTGTTTATTTCTCTTTTGCTTCATCATCATCATCACATTTTTTTTAACGATAAGGAAGTCATAAGAAAAACCAAGCTTGTTACTAAAACAAAAGGGTTAAAAATAAAAAGGTTTTGGTGGGTGAAAGGGTGTTTGTTTTGGGTTATGAAATGAAAAGATTTAGGTTCAAAGGGGGTTAACTAGGGGGATTTTGGGTAGGTGGTAAAAAAAGAAAAATAATGGTGTAGAAATAAAAAGGGTTAGTCCTAATGCCTCCATCATTTACTTACTCGGGTTTAAGTTGGTAAGGACCGGGAATGTATCGTCGTGGCAAGTTCTAGAGTCGTAAGAACCAAGCGGCTATTCACACAAGAAACGAAAAATGAGCATTTAGTTTAAAGATATGTATTTGTATGCTCAATAAAGGCTCAAAACTCACTTTTTGTGGGAATGGGTTTTTATGTGATCAAGTATATATAATCAAATTTTAACTAGGTTTGTCATGTCGTTTCATAATTTTCTTATGTTGGTTCTTTTTATCACGACGCTATCGGTTGTAAATTTGTAAAAATATAACCTTTTTAGAACTTGAAATTCCCAAATTAAACCTAGACAAGTAAAGAAAATGAAAAATTTTTGAAAAAAAATTGGGGTGATTAGCGGTTCCAATAGAGTTTTGTGTAAGGCTTGTATTTAAGACTTGCAAGATTCAAGGTTTTAGCATCCCCCCCGCACTTAAATTACACATTGTCTTCAATGTGTCCCAAAAATAAGTTTTTAGGTTGATTAAATGTGTAAAAAGGTGTGAAAAAGCAAAATTTTATGTTACTGGGCGTCTGGACACGGCCCCGTGTCGAATGGACACGACCCCGTGGTCAGAGTACCAGTAACAATTACTTACAGAAGGTGGACACGGGGGCGTGTTGGCTGGACACGACCCCATGTTTGGCAAAGGTTTGCAGAATTAAACAAACAGCAGGTCTGGGGAAGTGGGCACGGGGGCGTGTCGGCTGGACACGACCCCGTGTAGACAATCTGCAAAGGTGAAAAACAGGTTTCTGGCTCTGGTTTTCCTGTCCCGGCTTTAGTAGCACTAATGTTTAGAGCTCTAAGCCTTGTATGTACCTGTTTTATCAATAAACACTACACCAAACCATAACAAGCATCCTAAATTACCATAGTTCAAACATCCAAATCACAAAGTTAAAAAGAAACGAAAATGCAGAAAATAAAAAGAGTTGAAGGAAGTAAATTGTTCAACACACGGCACGCAGGCCGGAAATTGTTCAAAAGAAAAAGAGGGTTAACCTGTGGGATCACCAACCAGCCGCTCCTGCCTCTACTCCTCCCGCCTAGTCCATGTCCTCGTCCTCATCGTCATCACCTCCTCCTCCGTGCCCCGCCATGTACTCCCGGATATTCCCAATGTCATCCTGAATGTCGGATATGTTTCTCTCAATTGCTCCGAGCCGGGTGTACGTGTTGCTCACCATGTTATAGGTGTTCCTGGTGCACATGAGGTTTTCCTGCAATAAGTCATGTAAGCTTTGAAAATTAGGAAAACCGCCTCCTTGTGAGGAGGATTAGCCCGGATCACCATAGGGTTGGTACTGGTAATGAGGAGGTTGTTGAAACTGTGGAGCGTGAAGGACGAGTGCCTCTTGCGGGTTCCATGCATGCCCTTGGACTCTTTGGAAGCTAACCGACCCGTCTTCGGCTTCATAAATCAGGTTCATGGAGTGGCAGATGTGTATGTCCACTCTTCCCGACCATGGGCTCTTTTGGAAAGATCTGGGCATGTTCACAAAATGCTAGAAGAGACGGTATATCCACCCCCCGAAGAAGATAGGGGTTGGTGGAGTAGCAAGCCGGTTCCAATGCATGTTGCGGAGCAGGAGGTATGGAACATCGAGGTGTCTGCGTTTATGAATGCAATGAAGGACCACCAGATCTCTCAACCCAACAACGCCACTACTGTCATGCCTTTGGCTAAGAGAGTAAGTGAGGACCCTATAGATGTAACGGTAAAATGGGTCCCTCAGCTTAGTGCTCTTAGTGCTGCTCGGGTTGTAGTGCCCTTCTCCTATTTGAGCCCAAGCGGCTTGGCGCTCGTTTTCATCCAACTCTCGCACTCCTCCGGTGTTCTCTTCATTACCCGCATCTTCCTCCGCATACAACCCAACTATCGACCCAAACTGTACCATCGAAATCGAGTACTTAGTCCCACCACATCGGAATTCTACCCCATCATTATCAAATGGGTCGCATCTTGAATTGAACACGAAGGTGCTATAGAACTCCAGATTATACTCGTGGACTGAGCGAAGTCGAGTGGTTAGGGCAGCTCTTATTGGGCTGGTAACGAGGTTGTTAAACCAGTCAAGTTGGTTCACCATTGCCAAAAGATCCATGCACACTTGTCTTGGGTATTCCTCCGGTCAGGTTCGAAGCACATCGTATCTTGCTTTAGCGTCCTGCTCAGTTGCATTGAACCTTGTGAATTTCTTTGACATCTGAAAGAATACACCAAAAGTTAGCACGAAATAGTGAAATTTTTGGAGAAAACTGAAAACAGTTAGCTGGACACGGCCCCGTGTTCAGCGGACACGACCCTGTGTCCAGGCGTCTGTTACTCAAAAACTTCATTTTTCGACCCGGTCCCGAAAACTTGAAAAATTTTGTTCCAGTAGGTGCGGTTTTCCCCGAAAATGAAACCCCAAGTGCCGTTTTTCCCAAAACAAACCGTTTACCCCTTCAATTTTATCTTTTTTCGGTTCAAAAACAAGGGTTTGGGGTTTTTGTGAGAAATCGGGCAAATATATGAACAATACAAGTGGATTTACTTCCTATAACACTAATCTAAACTAATGCTAACATATTTATGCAAAAATTTGAGGTTCGATCCGGATGAAGTTCAAGAACCCTAGATTTTTCCCCAAATTTTTGACGTTTTAACTACATGCAAATGCCTAATCTAACTACTAATGATGACATTATCATAACTTGATGTTGTTAGAAGTAGAGGAGATGTCGGAATTCTGCGGAAAAATCGCCTGAACCAGAGAATTTTTGGGAAAACGGGGCGTGTGGAATGAAGAAACTGTTTGAGAAAAGGGGTTTTATCCCGAAAGTTGCGCGGACACGGCCCCGTGTCCAGCGGACACGGCCTCGTGCTGAGCAAAGTTAAAAAAATTTTAAGTGCTCGTGTGAGTGCCCCTTGTTTCCCAAAAACTTGGTTAAAAGACTTACCGATTTAGATGTCAACCCATTCGTTCGTAACTTACCAGGTATGATGTTGATGCTTTCATTCTTCAATCGTTTGAAGCGAGATTTCTTCCTCTTCATCCTCAATGAATCCTTGATAGAGCTTCAGCCGTTGGCCATTGACTTTGAATGGAATTCCATTCCGAGATTTAATTTCTACTGCACCGTGTGGGAAAACATGGGTGATGGGAAAAGGTCCTGACCACCTAGACTTTAATTTACTAGGAAACAATCGAAGTCGTGAATTAAACAATAGAACTTGATCTCCTACTCGAAATTCATTAGGTTTAATATGTTTATCATGCAAATTTTTCATTCTTTCCTTATAAATTTCAGAGTTTGGGTATGCATGATTCCTTAGGTCGTCTAATTCATTTAATTAACAAAATCGATTTCTACCGGCAAATTCTAAATCTAAGTTTACTTTTTTAATTGCCCAGTAGGCTTTGTGTGCTATTTCTACCGGCAAATGACAGCTTTTTCCATAGACGAGCTTATATGGGGTTGTACCTATTGTTGTTTTATAAGCAGTTCGAAAAGCCCATAAAGCATCATCTAATTTATCGGCCCATTCCTTTTTATTTAACCCTACGGTTTTTTTCAAGTATTCGTTTTAAACCTCTATTAGTGACATCGGCTTGTCCGTTTGTTTGAGGATGATATGCTGTTGAGACTCGGTGATAGACCCCATATCTTGTTAAGATTTTTTCAAGTTGATGGTTACAAAAATGGGTACCTCTATCACTTATTAATGCTTTAGGTGTACCAAAATGAGAGAATAATTTTTTCAGAAATCTTACCACGACTCTTCCATCATTTGTTGGAAGTGCCTCGGCCTCGGCCCATTTAGACAAGTAATCTACTGCCACAAGTATATATTTGTTTCCTTTCGACGGTGGGAAAGGTCCCATAAAGTCGAGTCCCCACACATCAAAAATTTCACAAACAAGAATGCCATTTTGTGGCATTTCGTTTTTGGAAGAAATATTACCTGTTCTTTGGCAAGCATCACATGTCTTGACAAGACGTTGGGCGTCTTTGTAAATGGTTGGCCAATAAAACCCTGAATCAAATACCTTTCGTGCGGTACTAGCGGCACCATGGTGTCCTCCGTATGGACCTTCATGACAATGGCGGAGAATTCTTCGTGCTTCGCGACCATGTATGCACCGTCGGATGAGTTGGTCAGCACACATTTTAAAAAGATAAGGATCTTCCCAAAAATAGTGTTTTACATCAGCAAAGAATTTCTTTCTTTGATGATGTGGCCAACCTTTCGCGACTATACCGCTAGCTAGGTAGTTAGCATAGTCGGCGTACCATGGCTCTTCTCTGTATTCCACCATTTCTAGGGACTCCGTTGGAAATTTTTCGTTGATTTGCTCGTCCCTAGTTGCCTCCCAAGCTGGGTCTTCTAAGCGTGAAAGATGATCTGCTGCGGTATTTTCTGCTCCTCTTTTGTCTTTGATTTCAATATCAAATTTGGAGGAGTAGAATCCACCGAATCAAACGTGGTTTAGCATCTTGCTTCTTGAAGAGATATCGAATGGCTGCATGATCTGTATAGACTATTGTTTTAGAAAGAACAAGATAAGAACGAAATTTATCAAAAGCAAATACCACAGCTTGTATTTCTTTTTCAGTTGTTGTGTAATTTTCTTGTGCATCGTTAAGTGTTTTACTAGCATAATAGATTGGGTGAAAATGCTTCTCTTTTCTTTGTCCCAAGACAGCTCCAACTGCAAAGTCACTTGCATCACACATGATTTCGAAAGGAAATTTCCAATCAGGCGCTATCATGATAGGTGCATTGACTAGCATTTCCTTTAGGGCTAGAAATGCTTGATTGTAATCCTTGTCAAAGATGAAAGGGGCATCTTTTTCAAGTAATTTTGTTAGAGGCCTTGAGATTTTAGAAAAGTCTTTGATAAACCGCCTATAAAATCCGGCATGCCCTAGGAAACTTCTGATAGCTCTAACGGAGGATGGGGTGGTAATCGAGAAATAGTTTCTATTTTGGCTTGATCAACCTCCATTCCTTCCCTTGAGGTTTTATGACCGAGTACTATTCCCTCCGTTACCATGAAATGGCATTTTTCCCAGTTAAGGGCGGGGTTAGTTTCCTCACATCGGGATAGCATTCGTTCAAGGTTATCGAGGCATTGGTCGTATGAATCCCTAAAGATAGAAAAGTCGTCCATGAAGAAGACTTCCATTGTCTTTTCTATCATGTCATGGAAGATGGCTACCATGCAACGTTGTAAGGTTGCGGGGGCATTACATAGACCAAATAGCATGCGTCGATAAGCAAAAGTTCCATAGGGACATGTGAAAATTGTCTTTTCTTGGTCTTCGGGTGCTATCGGGATTTGAAAGTAACCTGAAAAACCATCCAAGAAACAGTAAAATTTATGACCGGATAATCTTTCTAACATTTGATCAATGAAGGGCAAAGGAAAGTGATCTTTCCTTATTGCTTCATTTAACCGTCTATAATCTATACATACCCTCCATCATGTGACGGTTCTCATTGGTATTAATTCATTCTTTTCGTTAGTTATTACCGTCATACCTCCTTTCTTTGGAACTACTTGGACGGGACTTACCCAAGGACTATTGGAGATAGAATAAATAAGTCCGGCGTCAAGTAATTTGATGACTTCGTTTTTAACCACTTCTTGAACATTTGGATTTACTCGACGTTGTAGTTGTATTACCGATTTGTAGTCATCGTTCATTAAAATTTTGTGTGTGCACATGGAAGGATTTATTCCTTTAATGTCTACAAGCTTCCAAGCGATCACATTTTTGTGTTTTTTCAAAAGATTAATTAATTTTTCTTTTTCTAAACTACTTAATTTAGACGAAATAATTACAGGTGATTTACCATCTTTGTCTAGAAAAGCATATTCCAAACCTTTTGGAAGTTCTTTGAGCTCAAGAGGTGGGTCTTTAGAAGACTCCTTATTGGGTTGCTCATTTTGATCAAGAACTTTAAAAGTTCGTTCTATGTCGACCTCTTCTTCAACAAAGTGGTCAATCTTTTCACTTGTATCGGGTGGCTCGTCTTCATCTTCAATTAGGGGGTCATTATTGCCGAAAGGATATTTCATTGATCTCTCAAGATCGACACTCTTTTTAAATGCCCCTAATTGAATAGATAGATTGTTGTACTTCTGGTTTTTCAAGGCTTCGTGGGTTTTTACAAAGGGTCGTCCCAACACTAGAGGAGCGTCATCGAGGATGACAAAGTCGGTTGGGATTACCATTTGATTTGTTTGAACCAAGACATCCTCAACTACACCGATTGATTTTGTTACTTTCCGATTGGATAGAAAAATGGGTATTTGAAGTGGAGAAAATCACTAATACTTAATTTTTCGAAAATGTAGTTGGGCATTATGTTAACACAAAGATCTATATCGATTGTGACATTACTAATAAACGAATTTTGAAAAAAAAAACATGGAACCGGTGTAATGTTGATTTCAAATGAGTCTTCTTTTATTAGCGAAGTTTGATCATTAGTTAACTTAACGCTTACCGTTTCGTCAATTTTAGTGTTAGTGTTTAACTCTTTTAAAAACTTAGCATGAGTAGGTACTAAACAATGATTTTCAAAAGAAGGTGACAAGAGATTAATTTCTTCAAAATTAGACTCTTTTTGAATTTTAACATTAACGGACTCACATTTTTCGTTGTTTAACTCATGTGTCGGTTTTTCACTTATTTGTTCTTTCATTTTACACTTTCAACTATCTCTTCCTTATTACAAGTTAATTCTTCACTTGCGCGGGACTCCTCTTCCCTTGCTCGAGATTCTTTTATATAGCGCTCGATAGTTTTAAGGTGTTCTAATATCCTATCGGTCACTTCGGTGATAGAGTAAGGATCGGGATTTTCAAAGCTTGAATCCGGTTGTTCGATCCTTTGTTCCTCATAATACTCATAGTAAGTAGATGGTTCACACCATTGTCCTTCATTGTAAGTATATAATGGATAAGGGTCGTAATTTTGTTCTTCATAATACTCATATGTGTTGGACCGTGTGCGACCCTAAATAGTCAGTAAAAGTAGTTCATCTTTGAATACAGAGGCGGAATCAAAGTAAACAAAGTCACAACAGCTTTATCCTTTCAATTTCTTTTCTATTAATGCTTTCTGAGTGGATTTTGACAGCAATTCGACACCTACAGCATGACCTGATTCCGCTCCACTCGTTACAAATGAACTTAATATATCACCTATTTATAGGCGGTCTGATTCCGCTCCAAACTACATATTCATTACGAGCGGAACCCCTAAGATCATCTTGAGCGGAATCACCAACTTACATTTGGAGCGGAATCACCACTTACCTATCTGGAGTAGAATCACAAGCTTACATAATATCCTGATTTCGCTTCACATAAATGTCATTTGGAGCGGAATTACAATCTAAATCCACTTTTTCATATCCAAGCTCCAATCTAACCTATCTAGACCTAAGACTCAACTAAGACGTAGTTAACAGAAATTCAGTGTACCAACAGACGGATGTTGACGAAGTCTTTGGCGTCGAGTCTTCAATCTTGGTCTTTTTCCAAATTGTCTTAACATTGTAAAAACTCTCTCTTCACAGGTTCATGATCTCAACCTAGCTCCATCTTCAATCTCCCCTTTGACTGTTGATCCAGAATTCTGACTCCCTCTTTCACAGACTCCCCCTCTCAATCAGCTAGGCCTCAAATTCTGGTTCAAACTTTTGTCATTTTCATTGCCATGGGAATTCCTGTTACCTGCATATGCTCTACCCAAATATAAGATATATAACAAGAACAATTTTAAAATAAACTTACCATTCAACCACAATTAATAATCTAACCAGTTTTAGATATCCACTTAAGTATTCAGGTCCATGTTAATGACCCTGATTACTCAATTTATCTACCAAGTCTAACTTAATGACCTTGGTTGATCAGAGATAATTCACACTGCCATTTTGATCAACTTTTCTGAAAATTTACAAGTTTCAAGTTAATGAACTTGCTTAAACTTTTCAACTTTCACAAACTTATCATGTTTAGCTCCAAACTCATCGTCCAGTCCAGAAACTTCCTGCATCTGCTTTCAGCTTTCGAATCCGAATATCAACTCTCCACTTTGGTTTGTCAAAAATAAAGCAGAAATGAAAAATCTTTTTGGATTTTTAATAAAGTTTCTATACTAAAAATGAAATACAGAACTAAAATGCAATAAAAGTAAACTATTTACAAACATATTTTTGATGAGCGTGTTAGGGAATCATATCAGCTATTCGACAAGTCACAAGTACCGTTAAGCTTCAATTACATATTCAGAATTAAACAATTCGCTTAGATTGTCGATATACTGATCCACTTAAATTCTCACACAATTTTCAATCTGTCCAGGATACGGATTAAGTGTTTTAAAGACTTAAACTTATACGTGTGTCCCACCTCTTGAATATACTCCCGTATCCAGATCCCAATATTCAGTCTTACATGTGAATATAACACAAATGATATCTGTAAGGGGTTAATAAATTATGAAGAATCATGAGAGCTCAGGTCAGAACTACCGTTCAGCAGAGAGATCATGACTCAACTTTTAAGTGTGTCCCCTTTAGAGGATCTTTTTTACAACAGCATTTCTAAGCAATTTTATTGTCTTATCATATATGTTGAGGGTGATGCTATGTTTCAAGCATTGCAGAAAGTATTATTCGAGGACTAGGTCAGAATTTCCATTCAGCAGAAGTCCCGGAATAATACCCCAGATATCACTGAGTATAAAGACCTAGTATATCAGAAAAGGGAATCTTTCAAACAAGATTTCAGGGGTTACCTATATATCCAAGTAGTGTTCCCCATGAAATAAGTAAGTAAAAATTTAAGTTTATATCCCAAACAAACCTACTAAACGTGTAAAAACCTATCGGCACATCATCAGCGAGACTGTTTAACTCATTTAAACATTCCATTTCTTTAGCATACTGTAACTATCAAGCCGATGTACTATCATTTTCCCTTTTTACACAAGCTCTTTTCTGGTTTTCTATTGTTTTTTTATTTTAAAATATCTCATGTTTTTTTATTTTTGTCATTTTTTTAATGTTTTTGTATTTTCTGAAATATTACCCTATACCTCCCCCTAAATACCAAAACAAGTAAAAAATCGACAAACCATTGCAGATTGTTTCTCAACATCATCTACAATGTCTCCTTCATCAACGCCAAGAATCTCCTCCAACACCGATAAAAGCTTCATACCATTCAGTTTTAGCAAATATTGAAAACGTGTTTTATCAAATGCTTTGGTATGTAAATCGGCTTTTTGTTCGTCAGTGTGGATTTTCTCAATTCGTATCAACTTCTTCTCGAAACAATCTCGAATGAAGTGATGACGAATCTCAATGTGTTTGGTTTTAGCGTGATGAACTGGATTTTTAGTAATGTTAATTGCTGCCTCATTATCAACAAAGATAGGAGTGTTTAGAAATTGCAAACCGTAGTCACGCATCTGTTGCTGGATCCACAAGATCTGGGAGCAGCAGCTGCTAGCAGATACATACTCCGCTTCACATGTGGATAAAGCCACAGAGGTCTGCTTTTTGCATTGCCAGGTAACCAATCGTGATCCGAAAAACTGGCACCCTGCTGTTGTTGATTTAGCGTTAACTTTGCAGCATCCGAAATCTGAATCGGAATACCCTTCGAGCGTAAAATTGCCTTCTCTTGGATACCACAACCCCAATGATGGAGTTCCTTTCAGGTAGCGTAATATCCTTTTCACAATCACCATATGCGAAGCTCTAGGGTTAGATTGAAATCTTGCTCCGAGGCAGGTTGGGTACATGATATCGGGTCTTGAAGCTGTCAAATACATCAGCGATCCGATCATGGAACGATACATCATTTCATCTACCTTCTCTCCAGTGAGATCAGGGTTTATCCCATGATTCGTTGCTAATGGGGTGGAAACTGGAGTAGAACCTGACATCCCAAATTTCTCCAAGATATCATGAACGTACTTCATTTGATGTATGAAAATTCCTTTGGGTAGTTGATCAACCTGCAGTCCCAAAAAGAATTTCATCTCACCCATCGATGACATTTCGAATTTCTGCTTCATAACTCGTTCAAAATCTTTGCACAAATTTTCATTTGTTGACCCAAATATGATGTCGTCCACATAAATTTGAAGTATCAGAAAATGTCCGTCGACCTCTTTGGTGAAGAGAGTGGCATCCACTTTTCCTCGAATAAAGCTGTTGGCTAGTAGGTGTTGAGACAATGTCTCGTACCAAGCTCTCGGGGCTTGGTGTAAACCATACAGCGCTTTGTCTAGCAAATAGACCTTGTCTTTGTGGATTGGATCGGTGAACCCGGTGGCTGACCAACATATACCTCCTCTTTTACCTTCCCATAGAGAAACGCCGATTTCACATCTAACTGATATACTTTGAAATTTTTCCAAGACGCAAATGCTAGGAAGATTCTGATTGCTTCTAGTCGAGCAACTGGAGCATATACTTCAGTGAAATCTATCCCCTCATGCTGACTGAAACCCTGGACTACGAGTCGAGCTTTGTTGCGAACCACAATTCCTCTATCGTCCCTCTTACACTTGAACACCCACTTGGTGTTTATCTTCCTCTGACCATCAGGCAAATCCACTAACTTCCACACTCCCAACTTTTCGAATTGGCTCAGTTCCTCCTGCATTGCATTGACCCAAGAATCTTCAGTAAGCGCCTCTTTATAAGTCCTTGGTTCAACCTGCGAGATAAAACAACTCAATGAAAATTCAGTTTGCTAAGGAGCAACTTTTGAATAAAAACATGTAAGCCCTTTATCAAGCTGTCTTCGAGTGCGGACGCCTGTCTGCAATTCTCCAATGATCAATTCCTCTGGATGATATGAAAGAGTTCGTGGCATCACTTCGCCTGGAACATCTACATTGCCTTCCAGATTAGTAACATTCTGATTTGCACCTTGTTCACTGACTGGGTTTGTTTGACTTGAAATCTGAATTTGCTCCCCCTCAGAATCTGAATCACCACGATCAAATACTGGCATGTTCTCAAATTCTTGATTATCATTCTGTGCCGACTGATTATTTTGAGCAACTTCATTTTGTTGGACATCATCATGTTCACCAACATTGCTTGGACCTGCTCCATCATCATTTGAAGTTTGTCGTGGTCTTCTTGAATACTCAGCTGGGAACCTTTCTTGCGATTCTTCATACTCTCTCAAAATATCCAACTCATCAAAGAAATATTCTTCTTCTTCCTATTCTTCTTCCATGTCAAACGAATCCCACAATTTATCATAATTAAAACGCCATGAGTCACCGGGATTTTGAGGCGGCATAGTATACCCCTGACACTCAACATGTTGTGCTTCGATGATCTGCTTTAAGCTTGGAACAAATACTCGTCTTTGTGGACTTGAATAACCCACAAATATTCCTTCGATACTCTTTGGACCAAATTTACCAAAAGGCTCTAGAACTGTACAAGGAGACCCAAACGGTTCTAAAAACTTCAGGTTCGGTTTGCGGTTATTGATCAACTCAAAGCATGTCTTGTTGAATTTCTTCACAGTGAGAACCCGGTTGAGTGTATAGCATGAGGCGGAAACTGCTTCTGCCCAAAAATTTATCGGTAGCTTTGAATCAGCAAGCATTGTTCTGGCCGTTTCGATTAGCGTCCTGTTTTTATGTTCTGCAACTCCATTCTGCTGCGAAGTGTAAGGAGCACTAAACTCATGCAATATGCCTCTTTCATCACAATATTCTTCCATCTTATTGTTCTTGAATTCAGTACCATTATCACTTCTAATTCTTTTGATACGCCTTTGGTACAGATTTTCAATCTTTCTGAACAACGCCATCAAACTATCAAACGTTTCATCTTTCGACTTCAAGAATGATACCCACGAAAATCTGGAATAATCATCAGTAACCACAAGACAATAGAGATCCCCTGTAATAATTTTGACGTTTACTGGACCAAACAGATCCATATGTAGTCTCTCTAACGGTCTGGAAAACTAAATTGACTTGCTTTTTAGGGTGTGACTTTTTCTTCTGCTTGCCTTTGATACAACTAATGCACTCCCCTTCCAGATGAAACCCTTTAATGTTAACACCCAGAACAAAATCATTATGCACCAGATGATTCATTTTTCTAAGATGTATATGCCCCATCTTCCGGTGCCACAACTTCGATTCTTTCTCTGTTGCTCTAGACACAAAACAATGAGCCTGACCCGTGGTTGTAGTAGCTACGCTCATGTCCAACACGTACAGATCATTGACTCTTGGTGCCCACATGATAATCCATTCTTCAGGGATAACAAATCCTGGCTTCAATTTCAAACATTCTTTATCAGTAAAGTGAGTGGTATACATCCTGTCACAAATCTGCGAGATACTTAGCAGATTATTCTCCAGCTCAGCAATGTAGTTAACTCTTTCAAACGTAACAATCCCATTGGATAACGTTCCTTCACCCACAATTCTACCACCTTGATTTCCTGCGAATCCCACATAACCACCATTGAAATTTCTAACATCGTACAACAATGCAGTCTTTCCTGTCATATGTCGAGACGCTCCACTATCCATAATCCATCGTGAAACAACTCTCGGAAGATCCTGCACATATCAAAAACAATTCAATAAAGATGCCGATTCATGCTTCACAATTACCAACTAGGAAGCTCCGGCAAGTCCAAAATTTTAGTGATATTTTGACGCCACCCAAACCTTTTTTGACTCGGGTAACTTGACTTTAATGTGAGATTTTGTAGTGTAAAGTGGCGGAAAATTTTTATCATTCATTTTTAAACTTTCCTCAGATCCAACCTCAACCTTTTTGTATAAGAAAAACTCATCTATCTTTAGTTGACCGGTTGGTTGATTTTTCTTTTGAACATTCTTCTTCTCTGGTGGAGTAGAAGATTGTTTCTCCAATTTTTCATAATAATCCAAAGGAACATCCATCTTTACCGGTGTGGTAGAAGAAGATTGTTTTTCCGACACTGAAACCTTTGGTTTTTCAACAACTTTTGGCTTCCATGTTTGTTGAGATGATGCAACCCGTTTATAAAATTTGTCATTTTTAGTTACCACATTCCTAACATGTTCAATTTTGACTTTTGTTTTCTCATTTTTCAAAACTTTCTCAACAACCATTGGAGCTTTTCCTTTTGCATCAACCTTCTTCTTTCGATTCTCAACAACTTCAGTCTTAGGCTTGGAGTTGGTGCAATTTCTTGCAATGTGACCAACTTTGTTGCATCTAAAACACGTACGAGTATCAACTACCCGACTTGTGCCTTCAGACTGAGGTTGTGAGGCCCTCTTCTCAAAGAACTCTTCATTTGATTTCGAAAAGATTTCATTTTCCTCATCAAAAAGTGAACTTGAACCGTTCACAAACACCTTCTTTTCAGCAAACCTTTTGTTTTGAAAATTCTTTCTTTGATAGTTCTTACCACCCTGGTATCCTCCCGACCAATTGTTTCGATTGTTGTTATAAAAACGCGGTGGAACTACAGGTTTCTTGTAATATGCTTTATCTTTCTCAAAATTCATTTGCCTTTTTGTTTGTTTCAAACTCTTTACTTTAGACAAATCAATTTCAACCATTTTGAACACATTTGTCAATTTTGAAACATTTACATTCTCCAAAGGAAACTCAGAATCCGAATACAACTTATCCGATCCCGACATCTTGTACATGACAAGAGTAGGTTCTTCATTTAAGTTGTTTTTGGACTTTTATTTAGGAATGTATTTATCCAGAAAACATTCTTCATTCTCAGCTGAATCACTATCCAAAACACTTTTAACCATGCCTTTAACAATCTCAGTTTGAACACTATCATCAGATGATGATGAAGAAAATGTCACATCAATTGAATCAGGAAGTTTCACTTCATTTTCATCTTCAAGATTAACCAACCCAGATTACTTTTTTGAATAATTGTCTAGAACTGGTGGCGGAACTTGATGAAACCCGACCCCAGTTCCATCACAGTATACATCTTCGCCTGCTTTGTTTTTCCCGATGGGTTTGGGAACAATGTGTTGCAAAACAAAGCTTGCAGAGCTGTAACTGTTCAATTTCAAATTGATACGCTCATTCTCAATCTTAGCTTCTTCAAACTGAAGCTTCAATTTAGCAATCTCATCCAATTGTTGATTGATTAATTCTTCTTTAATCCTCAAAACACATTGCAATTGGCAATTTTCTTTGTATGTTTTACCGTTTCTATCATCATTATCTCTAACCGTGCTTTTAAGCTATTCAAATTTTTCAGTAATCTGACGATTTTCAAGAACTAACCTCTCATTTTCTTTCCTAACCTTTTCTTGATCAATTTTATCAGTTTCAATTTTGTTAGTTAATTCTTTTAATCGTTCAGTTGAAGCTTTCACCATTTTATCACGATCAATGATTTGATCCTCAACACTTCTGACTTTAGCAGTCAGATCATCAATCTTTTTACCTATGAGATAAGTGTTTGTACTACAAACCTTGCATTCTTTGATGCAATTTTTGCAGTCAACATCACCACTGACTTTCTTACCTGACTCAGTTGTTGACGAATTTGAACTAACCTGGCTTTTAGACTCAGAGATGGATTTAGAGTCTACCTCAAGTGCATTAGCAGCTAGCACCTTGTCAGCCATCTTTCCCATGTTTTCAGCATTCAATTTTTGAGTCGTATCAATGATTCCATTGTCAATCTTCTTTGATTTCTCTTTCTCTTCTTTTTCTTTCTCTTCTTTCTCTTTCTCTTCTCTGCTTCCCCACCATTTCTTTTGCCAATAGTCATCTTCTTCTTTAAACTCTTTTATTATGGTTTCCAAATCAAGAGTGTTATGATCAATAGCAATGTTTCCATAGGGGTCAAGATAACATTCCCTGTCTGGATCCCATCTATTTGCTCTTTTTGCCTCAGAAAAGATACCAGATATTCTGATCAATCTGTTTGTGGCCAACATCTTTATGTGATTATACTTCTATTCTTCAGTTTTGTTGTCTTTCCAAGGTTTAGGTTCAGAATTTGCCATGAATGCATATCCAACCGCATCCTCCTCAGGTAACAACTCATTCCTGTCATAACCTTCATCGTCGTGAATTACTGCAAGAGCTCTAGATTTCTCTTTGTTATCCTCAAGCTGCTTCATCCTTGGCGGTTCTGATTTATTCTGATGATAAATCGCCTTCTTGTAGTAATCTTCTCTGAACGGGTTTTCAGATTCATCAGCATACGCATTTCGACATTCGCGCTTAAAGTGACCTTTCTGTTTACACTTGAAGCATGTCACTTTAGACTTGTCAAAGCCTAACTTGGTAGAAGGTCCACCAATAGACTTCCTCCCTGTGATCTCCATAAAACGTTGTGCTCGACGAACTGCACTGGCCATACACCACCTTATGTCGATCAGTTCCATCTCCTCAGGATCAATCTGATCATAATCTTCCTTCGTCAGGTTGGTGTTGCCTATCTTCCCTGCTACAATACTTTCATAAGATTCTAGCACAGATGCTAAGAAAACCATTTGTTGCTTTGCTGACTCCTCGCTGAAGTTTTGAGCGTTCTTTAAGTCTACAGCGATGTCGCATTGAAATAGATTCTTTGCATCAGAATGATTTGTAGATGACGAAGATCCACTGTGAAATCCACTGCTTTGACTTTCTTTGTTTGATGTGTTAACATTTTCGGCAGAAAAAGCTGTCTTGGGAGATGTACTCTTCGGCATCATGCTCTTTGGATAATACAGATCCAAGTTCTGCTGATAAGACGAATGATTGACTTTGTGTGTCTTCTTTAATTCTAACTCGTGACTTTCTAGTCTTTCAATCAGCAAATCCACTGTAAGCTCCTAAGACTTGATCATATTCTTCAACATCAAAGCATAATATTGCCAATCCATCTCATCTGGCAATGCATCAAACAATTTGTCAATTAGCTCTTCTCGAGAATAGGAAATTTCATGTCTCGCCAGCTACAGTTTTAGATGCCCAAACCTCTCAGTCATTTTACAAACTGATTCATTCTTTAAACAACCAAATAAATCAAATTCTTTTCTAAGCAATTTCTTTTTGTTTTTCGCTATTTCTGCACTTCCCAAACATTTAGCTCTTAACTTTTTCTAGAGATCTGTCGAATTAGTGTATTCGATCAAGGATATTATATCTTCCCGAACAGACTGAAATAGCAGTGCGATGCATTTTTGCTCAGCAATAAACGATTCTATTTCTTCAGATGTTGTCAAAATTTCACCAGTTTTGCCTCCATCATTATATCCATTCTTTAGACTCTTCCAGCTGGGAAAAGCAAAGGCTCTCAACCAATCTTCAAACTTCTTGGCCCACCGACTGTATTCTTCGATTGCCATCAACTTCGGGGGTTTGTTATAGGTTCCAAAAGCACTTTCAACCTCCAATGCATCCGATAGCTTTTTCTTCGTATTCGGCGTGTTCTCATTGGTGTTTCTAGAAGAATTATCATCTCCACCGTTTCCAGCAAATGCAAAGATATCATAAAACGGATTGAAATCATCCATCTTATACGTACCTAAAAAATCAGTCAAACACTTAAAAAAAAATTTTAATTTTGAAAAACAGCAAATTTCGAGCGAAATTAGCTTTCGAGTGAAATCAACAGAAAATGTTCAAGCGAAATCAGATATAGTCTGTTTTCGAGCGGAATCAGATTGTAACTTTCAAGCGAAATCTGAATTTGACTTAGTTCAGTGAGCACGGCCCCGTGTTCAGGCTTTGTATCTGGGTGTTTTATGAAAAATATGCAGCACGACCCCGTGTTCAATAAGCACGGCCCATGTTCAGGTTACTGTAAATGCAAAACTAAAATGCAGAAAAATATGCGCGCGTTTTGAAAAGGTTTTAAAAAACTGATTAGGCCGTCGATTTTAAGCTTTCTTAAAATCCTTGTGTCCCCGGCAATGACGCCAAAAACTTGATGTGCGTGTGGTGTGATATATATTTAAGTATATTTTAACCCCTTTTTACACGTTAGCCAAGTTTTAAATTTATAAAACACGATATTTTACTAACACCAAACACACATATGGGCAAGTGCACCCATCGTGAGCGTAGTATAGTGTTGGCAAGATACCGAGGTCGTCCAAGGACACGAGAGCTTTTAGTACCAGTTTATCCTCAACGTCTAATCAAATCTGTAACACCCCAAAAACGGGCTTGGTAATTTAGAATCCGGTTAAGATAAAGGAATGGGTAAAGTACCGTTAGTAGTAAAAGTGAACCCATAAATAAAATAACTAGGAATAAACTAGCCTAGTGATGTCATGTATATAAGTAATAAGATGATAAGTTTTAGTCCCGTATGCAATCAAAGGTTGTGATGAATAATGAATAAGCTAACTATCTTGAGAATGATATATGATAGTTGATGCTTGATAAGCGATATGGAAGCTTGGAAAAGAAGCGGGTCAAACGGGACTAATGCGCACGGGAAGCATGTTCGGATGCTAGGTAAGTAAAACTTACACCCCTTTGTAGAATATCTATTCAATGATTAGATTACAAACATGGTAAGTAAATATGTGAATTATGATGTTCCAATAAGTATTGGTATGGGTCGGAACATGTGGTTATGTCAAGAAACTAAGTTGATGGTTAAAAATGGTAAAAGGGGCATTATGGTAATTTTGGTTGCAAGATAACGAAGTAATAAGTTACATGGATGGGATAATGAATAACTAACATCCCACAAGGATAAAATGGACATTTAGACTTAACGGATCAAATGGTGAAGATGTCACCCTTTGGCGTTATCGACTAATGAATTGCTTTGTTAAGTATTATGAATCTGCAGAATGTATAGAAAAAGGATTTGCGTTGCTATTATCTAGCGATTTAGCGGATGAAGTATTAAAACGGGTCATAGCTTTGATCCGAGCCAGGTATGTGCATTTACAATTGTAGATAAGTCGCATGATTGGTTAATTATGCAATGAAGTCTTTTGTAGTAAAGGATGGGTCAAAGTTGACAAAAATGCCCTTGATGGGTAAAACGGGCAAATGGTCTTAGAAGTTGATTACAAACAAGCTATTTGATTAAATGAATGTTTTGAAAAAAGTAAGAAAGCGAGAAGTATGATTTTCGTAAGCTAAGGACCTTATAATGCGCAAATACCTTTAACGGGTCAAAAAAAGCTTTCGAGCGAAAATGGATTAAGATGATGCAAGACATCCGAGAATTTAATCTTTTATGATAGACGTCATTGATATCATTAGGTTTATAAGAAGTTATGGTCAAACAAACAAGTTATGTGGATAAATGCATGAACGGGTCAACATATGGAAAAAGGGTAATAAGCCGAAGGCTTAAAAGTCATAAATTTCGGTAGTCCAAATATTGGATTTTCACTCCATGTGATGGAGAATTAAATTACAGACGCATAGGAAAAAGAATCGGGTAAAACAGATCAAAAACGAATGAGTTATGTCCGTTTTCGTGAAACTTGGGTTGGCTGGAAATTTTGCAGCAGCAATTAAGCAACTTGCTGTCAAAAAGGGGGCTAGGTGTAGCGTCTAGCCCCTAGACGTAGCTTCTAGCCCCCCCTGATTCCAAAAATTGTTTATTTTGGTTGTTTTGTTCCATGAACCCGTTTAAACGCGTTTTTAAACGCGTATAAGCTAAGAATGATTAGTTTATTCCTTGTTTTAGGGAAAGTAGATACGTATGTATGTATGTATGTATGTATGTATGTATGTATGTATGTATGTATGTATGTATGTATGTATGTATGTATGTATGTATGTATGTATGTATGAATATAAGTGGTAAGTATGAATGAATGTATGTGTGTATGTATGCAAGTAGGTTTATATGAGCGTATGCACGTATGTAGGCATGCGTGAAGATATGAATGTATGTATGTATGTAGGTGTGTATGTAGGTAGTATGTGTATGTATATATATATATATATCCAAGTGAGTATGTACGAATGTATGCACGTATGTAGGGTTGCGTGAAGGCATGTAATAGGTATGTATGTAGGCATGTATGCATGCATGTATGTAGGTATGCACGTATGTAGGCACGTACGTATGAATGTAGGTACGTATGTAAGTAGTTATGTGTGAACGGATGCATATATGTAAGTATGTATGAAGGCATATACGCATGTATTCAATGAAATTGAGTATTGACGATAATAATAGCGTGCCTTGTGAACGAAGTGTAACGCAGGTACAACGAGAAAGTCTACCACGGATTGTATGATCAGATGGAAAGCTGGGATGTGAAGAGCTAACGGAACGAAAAGTAAACGTGAATAAACCTTGTGTGTTTATAATGCGTATTAATGTTATGAATTTTATGTGGTGAGCGCAGGTAGTACGAGTCATGAGGATCATCAAGGAATAGAGATCGAGGATCGAGTCACTAGTGAGATTGTACGGGAACGTTGATGTATATAATGTAGTAAACATAAGCTATGTTTTTACTTAGTAAATAAGTCGATTGATGGATTTATGCGAAAGAGTTATGTTAAGGTTAAATTTTAAGTAAGTTAAGGTATTTATAATGAAAGAAATTTTATAACACGAATTTCCGTTGCGAGTTTTAGTCAAATACGTATTAGGGTCTTACCAGTTGGTATCAGAGCCCTGGTTTGAGAGAATCAAGTACGAGAAGGTAGGTACTTGAACTCAAACCTATGTGCTCTTGTGATAAGGAACCCATATAATCCATGACTCGATCAAGATCTAAAGGTAGAAATGGAATGAAAACGTATATGTATGTATCCATATGAAGAAGCTAACGGTTTGCTATGTGCAAGGTAAGCTTAAAAGTTTGGAGAGGATGATCCGTGAATGCAGTCTAAGATGGATGCTAAGGCAGGCAAGGATGCGAATGGACAGACGGACCCCGGGTACACAATGTTAATATGTGTGGTACCGGTGTTAAAAGAAAAAAAAAAAGAAATCTCCTTGGGAGGGTAAGTACTAAACGGAAGACAGCGATATTGTCTTGGTAAGATTTTAAAATGTTGCACGAACTGAGACCCATTTCTCGGACATAAGGTGATGATTACACGAAGGCACGAAAATAGTATGTGAATTGCGCACCTGGCCAGTACGCAAGAAGCATATGACGTTCGTGAGACCATGGTAATTATCGCATGTATGTCCGATAGAACTGGGTAGCAGGTGGACGTGCGGGTGAAATGGGTAGTGAGACTCTCAGGAAATCAAGAGTATTATGTAAGAATGAGAAGTATGAATGATAAGAATGAAGAATGTTGAATCCGTAAGAAAGTACGGATCAACAAGATATGAATGAAACAATTTAATCCGCAAGACGGATTCAAGGAATGAAAGGTATGAATGAGATGTTTGAATCCGCGAGACGGATTCGAAGAATGAAAGGTGTGAATGTAATGTTTGAATTCGCGAGAAGGATTCAAGGAATGAAATGCAGAAAATGATATGTTTGAATCTGTGAGACGGATTCAACACATGTAATGAATGAAAGATGTTAATGGGAGATGTAAACGAAATGTTTGAATCCGCGAGATGGATTCAAAACATAGAAGTAATGGAAAATATGAATGATATGTATGAAGCCGCTAAGCGGATTCAAAACAAAGAAATAATGAAAGGTATGGATGTTACGTTTGACTCCGCGGGATATATTTAAGATATAAAAAGGATGGAATTAGTCCACATCAGAGTGTGTCGATAGTTTGACAATGGTTGAGTCAAACGAGTCATATGAGTAGGTGCAAAGTAAATGAACAAAAGAATGATCGTAATTGGCACGTAAAGCTAAATTTTAAAACGAAAGGAAAAAGTTTTGAACAAGTTATATGTTAAATGTGTTAGTAATCGACTCTTAGGAGTCAGAATGAATGACGGGCTACGACCCGGACAATGACTTAAGTATGAACAAGAAGGGTAAGTTTGCTTAGAATACCGAAATGATGTAATGAATGTCTTTGTGAGTAAGCATGTATGGAAGGAAGCACAAATGTGAACCTCAATGCATCTATGATAAGTAAGCAAAGTCAGTTTAACCTTAAAAGGTCAAACTGCAAAGGTTGACAAAATAAGTAACTAAAATGAAAGAATTGCATGAGAGAAATGAAATGTGTGACGCGTTATAGCGTGTACGTAAGAAAGTGTAGAAGAACTATAGGTGAGTAATCGCCTAATAGAATGAATGTTGAATGAAATGTGTTAACTGCTAAATTTGTTGATGATAATGTTAGAACCTTGAGGTGACGAAACCAATCAATTTGGTGGGAAGTTGCTCATGAAAGAAGGCACGTTATACGGATGAATGAAATCTAGCCTGGTACGGCTGTTACTCGTGAAGAATGCGGATCGATCTGGGTTACGGATCGTCGATTCCTGATATAAGATGAGGTTAGTAAAAGGTTTAACTTATGTTGGATAAACATGAATTGGTAGATTGAAAATGACCTATGAAAGGAATGATGGAATGGGTATGATAAAGTAGGGAATGTTTGATTTCTAATAGTTGACATAAGAAGAAAACTATGTCATTAAAAAGTGAATCTTAAAGGTTTTGAGTGAAAATTTTGAGTATTGGTTAAACTCTCGTATAATGAATTTGAATGACACGTGTGTTCATGAAAATTAAGTAATGCATGAAATGAGAAGAATAGTAATGTAGAATGAATGATTTGAAGGTAACGTAGGGGTATGTATGATACAAATGACTATAGAAATGTAGAATGATGCTAACTATGGAGTTAAGCATGTAGGTGTAACTATGAAGTAGTAGTTTTGTTGTGATAACAAAACAAGAGTTAAATGTTATAAAATGTGTGCATGGAATGTAATCTTAAAAGACAAGATGAAAGTGTTAGATCCGTTATAAACGAATCCTACGAATGAACGTATTATCACAAGTTTGAAGAAGTATGTATATTGACCTATTATAAACGGGTCAAGGGAAATGAAAATGTTATGTGAAGGTACGGTATGAAAAGTATAGACTTATTGAGAAGAAGTCAATTGTACGAATAATTATGAATTAAGATCGGATGGCTACTTATAATTATGATGCAACTATGAAGTCAAACATAGATGTGTATGTGTAAATGAAAATGAGAAAGGTTTCGGGGACGAAACCTTATTTAAGGGGGGTAGACATGTAACACCCCAAAAACGGGCTTGGTAATTTAGAATCCGGTTAAGATAAAGGAATGGGTAAAGTACCGTTAGTAGTAAAAGTGAACCCATAAATAAAATAACTAGGAATAAACTAGCCTAGTGATGTCATGTATATAAGTAATAAGATGATAAGTTTTAGTCCCGTATGCAATCAAAATGAAATTGAGGGACCAAAACCGTTAAGATGGAAAGATGGGTTTTATTTATGAAAGTTAACACACACAAAACACACACTTCGTGTGTGTTCTAGATCGAGCAGGAGACTCCCATGGAGCCAAGAACCCTAACTTCATCATTTTCATCAAATTGAAAGGCTAAATGATGCTTAAATTCATGAATAAACACGAATTAATGATCACCTTCACAAGGGGATCGTAAGGTATGTCTTAAAAGTTAGATTGGTGATCTTTCACGAAGTGGGTTATGATGTAAATTGCAAATTTGTATGAAATTGAGAATGGGTGTGTGTTAGAATAATCATATTGAACATGGGTTATGCATGATTTAGGTTAATTTGATGTTTAAGGATGAAACCCATTAGCTATGGTGAGAATGATGACTTGAATCATCATCCATGTCTAATTCTTGTTGAATGTTGATGTATTATGTGAGTAATATGGATTCTTGTAAGAAGAATTGAAAGAAATATGATGATAATATGTTTGAATGTCTATGTGTGGATGATATATGTTAACTAGTAGGAGGATTTGATGAAATATGTATGAGATTAGGAGATTGTGCATGAATTAGTTGTACTTTATGTTTAGAAGGTAGTACATACACCAAGGGTATGACGAAATTAGAGATAATTGAGTTTAGACCACTAGTAAGTGATTAACAATGTAGTTATGAAGTGGGTTTTAGATGATGTAGTGTAAATTGATGATTTACTTATGTTAATGATGTTTGGAATCATACATGTGTGTGAATGTTTAAAGAAATCGGATAAGAAATGATAGATTAACATGTTATAAGGTTGAATGTTAAATTCTATGTAAGATCCGTGTAATGAAAAGGTTGTGATGAATAATGAATAAGCTAACTATCTTGAGAATGATGTATGATAGTTGATGCTTGATAAGTGATATGGAAGCTTGGAAAAGAAGCGGGTCAAACGGGACTAATGCGCACGGGAAGCATGTTCGGATGCTAGGTAAGTAAAACTTACACCCCTTTATAGAATATATATTCAATGATTAGATTACAAACATGGTAAGTAAATATGTGAATTATGATGTTCCAATAAGTCTTGGTATGGGTCGGAACATGTGGTTATGTCAAGAAACTAAGTTGATGGTTAAAAAGGGTAAAAGGGGCATTATGGTAATTTTGGTTGCAAGATAACGAAGTAATAAGTTACATGGATGGGATAATGAATAACTAACATCCCACAAGGATAAAATGGACATTTAGACTTAACGGATCAAATGGTGAAGATGTCACCCTTTGGCGTTATCGACTAATGAATTGCTTTGTTAAGTATTATGAATCTGTAGAATGTATAGAAAAAGGATTTGCGTTGCTATTATCTAGCGATTTAGCGGATGAAGTATTAAAACGGGTCATAGATTTGATCCGAGCCAGGTATGTGCATTTACAATTGTAGATAAGTCGCACGATTGGTTAATTATGCAATGAAGTCTTTTGTAGTAAAGGATGGGTTAAAGTTGACAAAAACGCCCTTGATGGGTAAAATGTGCAAATGGTCTTAGAAGTTGATTACAAACAAGCTATTTGATTAAATGAATGTTTTGAAAAAAGTAAGAAAGCGAGAAGCATGATTTTCGTAAGCGAAGGACCTTATAATGCGCAAATACCTTTAACGGGTCAAAATAAGCTTTCGAGCCAAAATGGATTAAGATGATGCAAGACATCCGATAATTTAATCTTTTATGATAGACGTCATTGATATCATTAGGTTTATAAGAAGTTATGGTCAAACAAACAAGTTATGCGGATAAATGCATGAACGGGTCAACATATGGAAAAAGGGTAATAAGCCGAAGGCTTAAAAGTCATAAATTTCGGTAGTCCAAATATTGGATTTTCACTCCATGTGATGCAGAATTAAATTACAGACGCGTAGGAAAAAGAATCGGGTAAAACGGATCAAAAACGAATGAGTTATGTCCGTTTGAGTGAAACTTGGGTTGGCTGGGAATTTTGCAGCAGCAATTAAGCAACTTGCTGTCAAAAAAGGGGCTAGGTGTAGCGTCTAGCCCCCCTGGTTCCGAAAATTGTTTATTTTGGTTGTTTTGTTCCATGAACCCGTTTAAACGCGTTTTTAAACGCGTATAAGCTAAGAATGATTAGTTTATTCCTTGTTTTAGGGAAAGTAGATACGTATGAAGGTATGTATGTATGTATGTATGTATGCATGCATGCATGCATGCATGCATGCATGCATGCATGCATGCATGTATGTATGTATGTATGTATGTATGTATGTATGTATGTATGTGTGTATGTATGTATTTATGTATGTTTGTATGTATGTATGTATGAATATAAGTGGTATGTATGAATGAATGTATGTGTGTATGTATGCAAGTAGGTATATATGAGCGTATGCACGTATGTAGGCATGCGTGAAGATATGAATGTATGTATGTATGTAGGTGTGTATGTAGGTAGTATGTGTATGTATATATATATATATATATCCAAGTGAGTATGTACGAATGTATGCACGTATGTAGGGTTGCGTGAAGGCATGTAATAGGTATGTATGTAGGCATGTATGTATGTAGGTATGCACGTATGTAGGCGCGTACGTATGAATGTAGGTACGTATGTATGTAAGTAGTTATGTGTAACAACTCTCATCAAAAGTCCTATTTATTATTATTAAATGTCCAATATGAAACCCTAATTAAGAAACCCAAGTGATTCTGCATAAATCCTAAAATTTTCAGAACAATCGGAATCAGGATCAGGGCCCCTAAAACTCGGGGGGGGGGGGGGGTAAACCCTAGTTAGTAATATACATACAGTTTGTTGTCGAAATTGAAATTTCACGCAAGACCAACTCACCTGAGCTACGGGGACACGAGGCTACCCTATGGTAATAGGGTACTCCTCGCGCCACGCGACAGGCACAAGAGGACCTCTCGCGACGAGCGAGAGGGACAAATTTTAGGTATAAATACAGGGGCTTGGGACTTGACATTCTGCGTTAGTTCGACGTAGAAATTCCATACGTACATTGAGATATTGCCTGATTACTATAAAAACACACACAATTCACGAAGTGCTGCCGCAAAACAGGGTAATAACTCGATCGCTGCTACGATTCAATGTCCAATCGATTAAACTATCCAATGGATGTTTAAGTGCTGCCCACATTAGGGTTTATGCTTTGTCATTCGTTGTTAATTCAATGGATGTTTAAGTATCGCACTTTGTCATTCTTTGTGAAGGTTTAATCTCGTGAGTTATCGTAAATGTTGTATTAAGTTACTAACCGAGTTGTGTGCATGTTATTAAATTTAGGTTAAAAGGCTAATCAATAGGCTAAGCTCTGCTCATATAAATCTGCAATGTGAGTCATTCTCTTTTTATCAAAGTACTTTATAAATTCTTAAATATTTTCAAAGTTATAATTACAGGGATTAAGTCTTTGTAATCACCAAATTACAGCCGGTATGTGGGGTTTTGTATACATTACTTGATAAACTTCACCATTGGACAACGGGTTAGCCAAGGGGTGATATGACCATAGTCACGGACACCATTGGACTCTGAGGTTACCGATGGATGTTCGAGTGACAAATAATGTGGGTAGTTGGTTTATATATGGAAACATTGTAATCGCTCTTAATACTGTAAATTATAACAAACGTGTTGTTTTAGTAAAAAAAAATGATTCACCAGTATTTCCCGCTGACAAAACCTTTTTCAAACATGTTTCAGGTGAACTGTTGTGATCCAGGAAAAGTGCCGTGAAGCACTACAAGCTTAAGGAAGTGGCTCAAAATAAAATAAAGAAACATGTTTTGTAAAATAAAGGTTTCTCCGTGAAATCATATGATTGTAAATTACCGGGGTTTTATCCCGAATTGTGAAATAAAATAATCAGGAAATTGCAGTTTTAAAAAGATCCTGAAGAAATCTTCCGCTGTTAAATAAATACCACGGGATTTTCTGTCCCGCGGCTCCTGAACCGGGTCAAACCAGGTCGGGGGCCGTGACAGAAAAAGGTGGTATCAGAGCCACTGATTTAAGCCAATTAAGTATTTAGAAAATACTTAATTTTTCTAATTGTTATTTTGTGATTATATGTTTTATTATTTGAATATTTGTGTACAGTGTGGGTAAGCAAAAGCTTTCAAACATCTATCTTAAATTAGATAGGTCATCAAACGAGAAGGGAAGTTCATCCCAAACAAATTCCTCAAAACATTATGCAAATCCTGAAGAAGGAATATTTGTCCGAAAGGCACAATATGAGGAACCACTTTCTCCTAATAAAAGAAGTTTAATTATTAGGAAAAGTCAAGAGAAATTAAAGAAATTACAACCAAAAGAAAAGAGAGTTAATCCGAAAACCCAAGAACTAGGCAATAACCCACCATGGGAAGACAAGTTAGATGAAAAATGGGCAGATCTCTATATGCTAGCCACTGTAGCAGTAAATGCAAATCTTTAAATACTCTGACTCAAGTTTTAGCAACCTTATCACCTACAAGCCAGAAACCTTATCCAGTAAAATAAATAAGTTTACAGTAAACCCTGGTGTGTTTTAATTTTTAGTTGTCTTTGTGTTAAATTAGTCACACGGTATGAAATAATATTTAAAGGTTATTTATGAAATTTTGTTATAAAATTTTAACTTAGCAATTTTTGTATTTTGCATATATGCTAAACAGCATGAACGACTTGTCTGAAGCCCTTCAGAATTTAAATCTTTATCCGGTGAAGATAGAGGTTTCGAGAGATTTTAATAGGTACATACCCGATATAGAAGAACCTATGGAATTCAACGCTCCACCTCCAGAGAAACCCAAGCCTAAGAAAAGGAGAAGATTCGTGGGATGGAGGAGTGTGCGCAGAAGGAAACCCGCCACTAGGAAGATTCCCAAAATAGAAAATCCCTTAGACAAAGGGAAGGGGATTGAAGTTAGGGAAGGTTCTAGGCAGATGGAAATGCAGTTTGGGGAATATTCTAGGCAGATGGAAATGGAGTTTGGGGAAGGTTCTAGACAAACCAAGATGGAAATTGGGGAAAGCTCTAGACAAATTGAGGAGTTACCATTTCAGGAGGAATTGGATCATGCATTGGCGAGCTGTGATGTCGTCAGGCCTATTAATAATAACCTCTACCCTTATCCTGCTGAAAATCAACTTCCAATGAACTTAGAACCAGGAATTCCAGAACCTATAATCCATACCCAACCTTTATGAATGGATGAATGGTGGACCAATGATTGGCAGTTCCAAAACCTTCTCAACAGTCCTTATTCCTTTCTCCCTCAGTTCGACCCGGAACCTATACCAAACCCACCAATGAGCAATGAAAATTTAGCTGAACTCCGCCACTTTGGTGAGGAGCTGGTGGATGCAGGAAATAGGATCAGGGAAGTACGAGAACAGATCTCCTGGAAATACGACGAGAGGGAACGTCGTTACTAAAATACCAACTGACGAAGGATAGTGGGTTGTGAAACTGTGGTTGTATAATAAATACTAAAATGTAATCTTGTGAAATAACCTAAAATAAAACTTTGTAAGATAATGGTATGTATTGACGCATATTATAAAATATAAAAATGGGAATCGAGAAATCGATAGTTTTGACTATATGTGTATTGTGAAATTTGTATGATTGTTTTGTGTATAATTGTTATTTATTCGATACTAATAAATTATATATATTAATTATCAGATGGAAAACGCTAATAATGAACCAGTTAATGAGGTTAATCAATCTGAGCAACATCCGGAGGATCAATTTATGACTAGGCAGGATATAGAAAATATTGTTGCTCAAGGAATAGCCAATGCTATTCCAGCAATACTTGCTGCTGCCCAGAAACCTGTTGAACCTCAACAAATCATTCCTAGCAAACGTATTTCTGAAGATAACTTCAGTAATAGTGTAAATGGAGGCAGTAATCATACTAATCACGATAATGATTCACGGCAAGCTCCGCTCCCTAAGAAAATGAAAGCTGCAACTCCTGGTTGCACTTACAAAGAATTTCTTGCTTGTAAACCCGCTGAATTTGCAGGCAATGAAGGAGCGACTGCGGCACTGCGTTGGTTAGAGAAAACCGAGGCAGTAATTACAATAAGTAAATGTGCCAATGACGACAAGGTCATGTACGCGTCAAATCTTTTCAAAGAATGGGCGCTAGAATGGTGGAATACAGTACTTCAAGCCAAAGGAAGAAGTATGGCCTATTCCATGAACTGGGAAGAATTTAAGAGTCTTGTAGAAAGAAAATTTTGTCCCGAATATGAAAAAGATCAAATGGCGAATAAGTTCTTAAACCATCGAATGATGGGTGTAGATTGTCGTGGGTATACTTCGACATTCTTTGAATATGCTAGAGTGGTACCAACACTGGCTTCGCCAGTACCAGTACTCATTTCTCGCTATATTTGGGGACTGATTAGCGAAATCCGTAATATCGTTAAAGCTGCGAGACCTCGTACTATTGACGATGCTGTGGAATTAGCTAACACCCTAACTGACGAACTGGTCCGCACAAGAGATGAAAACAGGAAAAAGGAACTGGCTCAGAAAATTACCCAAGGATTTCGTACGGGTAATAACAGCAGTTTCAGGAAAAGAGGAACAGGGCAATCTTCAACTTCGCCGTTCTGCAGGAATTGCAAAAAGAAACATTATGGAAGATATAATGTGACCTGCAACTTTTGCAAAGCCATAGGGCATCGCGAAGAAGACTGCAGAAAGAAAACAAGAGTCTGCTATAACTGTGGAGAAACAGGACATTTTAAACCAGAATGCCCTAAATTGGTTAAACCAGCAGACAACAAAGTCAAGCCAGCTGATGGAGCTACCAAGAAGAATGTTCGAGCCTTCCAGTTAACTACTCAGGAAGCCGAGCTAATTCCTGACGTGATAGCTGGTACGTTCTTAGTTCACAACATTTACGTAAAAGTATTATTTGACTCTGGTGCAAACCAAAGTTTTATCAATACTTCATTCTGCCAAGCTCTTAATTTACCTTTAACCAACCTTAGGCAAATTTTTACAGTCGAAACAGCAGATGGGAATTCTGTTAATATAGATAAGGTTTTGCAAAAAGAAAATATAGAACTTTTAGGTCATAAATTTCATGCAAACCTATTACCAATGAATTTAGCTGGGTTCGATGTTGTGTTAGGAATGGATTGGTTAGTAGCCAACCATGCTCGAATCCTTTGTGATAAGAATTCCATAGAAATTCAGGCACCTACCGGAGAAGTAATCATGATTACAGGAGATAAACCACGTAAGCCCATGAAGTTCATTTCAGTAATGAAAGTTGCTAGTTATGAACGAAAACAAGGAATAGTATATATGATTTCAGTAATCATTAGTACTAAGGGTAAAGAACTTAAGGAGATTCCTGTAGTCTCAGAATACCCAGATGTATTTCCGGAAGAACTCCCGGGATTACCACCAGATAGGGAAGTAGAATTTAGAATTCATCTAATTCCAGGAACTACACCGATAGCCAAGGAACCTTATCGGTTAGCACCCACAGAAATGTTAGAACTGAAAAAGCAATTAGATGAATTACTAAGTAAAGGTTTCATACAACCTAGTTCATCCCCGTGGGGAGCACCAGTGTTATTTGTAAAGAAGAAGGATGGTTCGATGAGAATGTGTATTGATTATAGAGAATTGAATAAGGTTACAATTAAGAATCGATACCCATTACCTAGGATTGATGATCTATTCGATCAACTTCAAGGAGCTAGATATTTTTCTAAGATAGATTTACGCTCCGGATATCATCAATTGAAGGTACAAGAAGAAGACATACCTAAAACTGCTTTCAGACCTAGGTATGGTCATTACGAGTTTACAGTCATGCCCTTCGGATTAACGAATGCACCTGCAGCATTCATGGACATGATGAATAGGATATGTAAACCGTACTTGGATAAATTTGTAATTGTTTTTATCGACGATATACTTATTTATTCCAAAAATCAGGATGAACATTGTCAGCACTTGCATGCACTCTTAACTTTGTTAAGAAAAGAAAAGCTATACGCCAAATTCTCGAAGTGTGAATTTTGGTTACAAGAAGTGCAATTCCTAGGTCACATGGTGAATCACGAAGGCATTCATGTAGATCCTGTTAAGATAGAGGCAATTACCAAATGGAAGGTTCCGCAATCCGCAATGGAAATTAGAAGTTTTATAGGTTTAGCCGGATACTATAGACGGTTTATTAAGGATTTTTTTCAAGATAGTTGTACCATTAACTAAGCTAACCTGTAAAGCAGTTAAGTTTGAATGGGGACCTAAACAAGAAGAAGCCTTTAGGATCTTGAAGAAGAAATTAACCAATGCTCCAATTCTAGCCTTACCAGAAGGAACAGAAGATTTTGAAGTTTACTGTGATGCTTCAAAGCTAGGATTAGGATGTGTGCTTATGCAACGTAAGAAAGTAATTGCGTATGCATCAAGGCAATTGAAAAAGCACGAGGAGAACTATACGAATCATGATTTAGAATTAGGAGCCATAATTTTTACCCTTAAGATCTGGAGACATTATCTATAGGGAAGTAAATTTACTATCTATACGGATCACAAAAGTTTAAGGTACATATTTGGGCAAAAAGAATTGAACATGAGGCAAAGGAGATGGATGGAAATCCTAAGTGACTACGACTGTGATATTCAGTATCACGAAGTAAAGGCAAATGTAGTTGCAGATGCCTTAAGTCGTAAGTATCATGAAAAGCAAAAGCGAGTTCGTGCTCTCAGATTAAATCTACAGTTAGATTTAATGGAACAACTAAAGAATATCCAGGAAACAGCAATCAAGAATGATGCTGAAGGAATAAAAGGACGAATAAAAGAATTAGAACAAGGACATGATGGAATTTGGAGATTTCATCAGAAAAGGATTTGGGTACCTGATCGGAGTGTCGCGCTCCGGTCAAAGATAATATTTATAAGCCCAAATTACCCTTAACAATGTGTTAGTGGTAGTAAGGGGTCGAACCACGAAGAGTATGTGGTTTGTGTATGGATTCGAATGAATTAAACAATTGTGTCACGATTATGAAGCTTACTAGAATAATTTTGTGTTTTTGTTTATTTGGAAGATATGATTTTAAACTAGATGATGTGATGAAAATGAGTAACAACTACTAATTAACGATTGCAAGAATTTTGGATACTAGAACAATTATAATAAAAAGGAATCACACCCGGTTTCGGTAATTGTTAACCTAGGATTTCTACAAGTTTTAGTTTCAACTCAAATGCATTCGATTAACGGATTTAATGTACCGTGACTTAGGTGCTACTAACTATCAACGCCCCGAAGAACGGACAAAAAGACACTTTGTAATCAACACAAGTAAATCCTAACAACGACAACGTACAATTACATATCACTGTTTCGCAAAGTCATAACTTTTAACATCGTTCGACAATTCACGAATTCGTAACAAATGTAATACTATTGTCAAAAGTTTCAAAAACCAAATACAAATTGTCACTAAGATGAAACAAGAACAAATTGAAACCCTAAAAGTAACAACTACCTACACCGGGGTGAAACCGAGATGATTAGCCGCTCATGGTTGATGCAACTTGATCACCGGATGCTTGGAATGCGGATGGAGTCATCTTGAAGCCTTGAGAATGGTGAATGATGAGGTTTGGTGAAAGATGATGATGGTGAAAGGATTAGGGTTTGTGGATGATGGATTAGATGATGATGATGATTCGGGTGTTGATTAGGTAATGGTGATGATGGATTGAAGATTGGTAGGTGATAGATGGTGAGAATAGGCTCCAAGATCAAGTTCAAAACTCAAAAACAATGTGTAACTCCCGTTTTTTGGTCAAAATTGATGTTATAACTCGTCCCCAACTCAAAAATCAAGTTTTTCGCGATATGAGAATGCAGGTGGCGTCGCCGACGGCCATTTAGGGCGTCCCCGACGGCCCTTGGAAGTCTGAGTTTCGCCCGACGGCTTAATTAGCTGTTTACGGAGGTTTCTGGCCGACGGAACAATCCAGAGGGCGTCGCCGACGGCCCTTTTGGGCGTCCCCGACGCTGCCTGGTTTTGTCAGTTTCGTCCAAAACTGTTTTCTTCATAACTTCTTCGTTATAGCTCCGTTTTACTCACCGTTTTCGCCCACGTTCTCGTAATTCAGCCCTCTATCATGCCATCTTCCAATATACTCATTTTAAATCCATCAACATTCCCCAAAATACATCCAATCTTAGTGATTAACCCGGTTTTCTTCATTTCACATCCCCGGTTGATCCGTTTCGCGTCCCGGTGCTCCGTTTAGCTCCCGATTAGCTTCTTAAACTCTTTTAGACCTGTAAAACACAAATCCCATTAAAAGTAGGCTATTCAAGATTAAAATCTACGTAAAAACATCAACTTAAGCATAAACGTTCACCGGTTTTCAACCACGTATCACATCCCCACACTTGTCGTTTGCTTGCCCTCAAGCAAATCTGTTTTTCACTTTCACGTGGGTCGAACAAAGAATACACTCCCCATTCCCGAGACGAAGGTTAAGGTCAATTGTCATACTAAAGTTCAGACTCTTTACAATTTTCAACATATTTAACGGTAAAGTGAATTCACATATAAAAATGGTTATCCAAGATTAACCTGCCCGTGAAACCAACAAATCATGCATATCCCTCACAATTTTCTCTCCACTCGGCTTATAAATTGGCTAATGTTTACAATGTATTAGCACTTCACTAATTAATCGCTCAAAACCGATTAGAACACGTACCCGCATAGGCTTGCAACTCAATCATTCTCCACCACTGATCACGAATACTAAGCACAAGTCATAAGGTCTTTGTAAGGGTTGTAACGGGGCTAGGCTACGGGTAGGAAATCGGATATTCTAAAGTGGCTAAGGTGATGAAAATTCAATTTTTATTACAAATGACTACTCTAAACAAAACTAAACTATAAACATCACTACGAGGCAACAACTTTAGCCTTTTATTCAACAACCACTAACTTCATATTTTTTGTTCTTTTCTCAATGATTTTCAATTCTTTTTCGTACATTTTCTGATTTTTCTCTCTTTTTTTTCGAAACAAACAAATACAACTATACAAACTTTGCTACTATAATCGAATTTCCATCACACGGGTTTAAAAGAAAAAGGTTTTAAGGTTATTGGCTAAAGGGTAGTCAAACGAAAGGATTAGGCTCAAAGTTGGTTACTAAGGGATAACTTTTGGGTAAGGATATAAAAATGGTGTAAAAGGAAAAGGTTTACCTAATGCCTTAATCATTCTCGTGCTTGCATTCGGTCTATGGTCTTGAACGTATCAAAAGTTGCAAATTCTACAATACGCGACTAATGGTCCACTCAAACAAAGAAACATGTAAATGTAAATCCATGATATAAAAGTGGCTCAAAACCTCACGTATAAGGGTATGGTATGTGACATGCATGAAATACTAGTTTCTTAGGCGGATTATTCCCAAATAACCACCCGCTAAATACCCGTTATGCTATTAATTTGAACTTGACCATGACAAAAGACCAAATGGGTTGTGACATCCCTCGTTGACTTGGTTACTTGTGCTTTTAAGATCGCTTTTGAAACAAGATGTTTTTGAAAATTTTTTGAAATTTCCCCCATCCCCACACTCGAGGTAAACATTGTCCTCAATGTGTAGTGTTTAAATGAACGGGTAAAAATCGAAAACTTTTACTACTCCCCCATCCCCACACTCGAGGTACATATTGTCCTCAATGTGTAAGAACTAGAGTTTTAACGCACAAGGGATGTGACACGGCTAATTCCCCCAAAAATTTTACCCCGGAAAATTAATATACAAAATACATTCCACTTATTTGCTAATCTAAAGATCAAAAGTAAAAAGAAACGTATGCACCTGGTTTTTGAGCTCATTCTTCGTATGCTCTTTTCCTCTTCATGAAAGCGGTTGTCCCACGAACCCAATGTACCTACAAATCTTAACCCTTGTGTAGAAGCATGCTTCTCACAACCATTAAAATTTGTTAGTTAACTAGTTCTACCACTTTTATGAAAACATTACCAAGCTATACGTTATTTCACTTTGATTTATGTGGAAAATAATTTACAACAACAATAAACCTAACTCACTTTCGTAGGAATCACGGTTGCATTTAGCTTATGCAACAAGCCCTTTTAAACCCCCCAATAGCTTGGGAGGACGAGAGGTCTCGTGAGGGTTATATAGAGAACACACCCACAACGTTCATTTAACTACTAAAACGAAATAACAAATTATACAACAACAACAAAACTACGGAGAAAAAAAAAACTAAAACTAACCATAAAAAGTATACAACAACAATTAACTTACCACCTCATGGTGGTCGAATGGAGTGCTTGCCGCCCACAAACTCATCGAAATCACCCACCGGTGATTCATACCATTTGTTGCCAAACGGTCCAAACTTCCTCACCTCCTCTTCTTTCTTCTTTTCTTGAGGTGACTTTCTCGCCTTTTTCTTCTTGACCGTTTTCTTCTTTGTTTCTCCAAACCTACCAACCATAGCACACACCTTTTTGTTTGGATTCGTGTCCTTCTTGGGACATGTATCCTCACCAAGTGGGTTAGTAAATTTTGGAAAAACATTTAAATTTAACTCCCGGTCCCCAAACTTCATGCTTACCGTTCCCGTTGCACAATTTATTATGGCATTAGCAGTTGCCAGGAACGGTCTACCCAGTATAACTATTGGTTGGGTGTCCTCAACACACCCAACATAGTCTACTACCAAAAAGTCCACTGGGTAGTAGCAATCATTTACCTTCACAATCACATCTTCCACCATCCCCCTTGGATGTGTGGGAGTCTGATCAGCCAACACCACGGGAGTCTCAAATTTTTTTAATGGCCCAAAATCATATTGGTCATACAAACTCCCGGGCAAGATGCTTACACAAGCTCCAAGATCTAAGAGCGCCCTCTCAATTTGGAATGTTCCAATTTGAATTGGAATAAGAGGATCTCCCGGATCTTGAGCTTTTTGGGGAAGCGCACTCGATAAGACGGCACTAACATGTGATACTAAATCAACCGGGTTGGGTAATTTATTGTGCCGTTTTTCGATGCTCAACTCTTTCAAGCATTCCACATGAGCCGGAACCTTTTTAATGTCATCAAGTAGAGGCAAATTAATTTTAGCTTGTTTAAAATTTTCCCACCCCTCGTCCTTCGGTGGGTACCGTTCCTCAACTTGTGATGCATTAATCGGTTTAATTTGATTTAAACAATTTTCACAAAAAGAATTTTTATTCATTTTTTTAATTTTAACTTGTGAAATCGTTTCTTGTTCATTTTTATTTTCCGACTCGTCTCTTGTATTTCCCATTACACCATCAACACATTGTGGTGGCGAAATACTTTCAACACTACTACAAACCTCATTATTTGAAAGAAGACTTACCGCGCTAATGTGCACATTCCTCACATCGCCCGTGCTTGAACTTTGATGCTTCGGGTTCACCGTGGTGTCACTTGGAAGCTTTCCCGTGCTTCCTCTCAATTGAGCCATTTCCTCTGCGAGTTGGCCCACTTGCTTTGCCAATGCCTCATGTGCTTTATCCCGAATCTCATTTGTCTTCTTTATCTCCTTGATATCATGGTGAGATTCTTTTATATTGTTTTGAGATTCTTTTTGCATATTCAACAAAGCATCCATTTTGGCACCCAAATCATCGCCACCGGTTTGATTACTCGACCCGCTTCCATTACCACCTTGATTATTGTAATTCCTTTGGTAACCCCCTTGGTTACCTCCTTGACGAGTTTGATGCGAATACCCACCTTGATTTCCCGATTGGAAATTCGGGTTCATTTGATTGTAGGCATTACCATACCTAAAGTTAGGATGGTTCCTCAACCCGGGGTGGTAGGTGTTGGAGTTCATATCGTATTGGCTCCGGTCTCCATACACTTGATTCACATCCGCGGTGGCTTGGCAATTCTCGGTCCAGTGACCGATGTCACCACATTCTTCACATACGCTATATTGTACCGCACCCACTTCTTTCTTCTTCATGCGGGCCAATTCCCGCTCCAACGTATCAATCTGATCCTTAGAACTTGCATCACGATCGGGCCAAGACCTTGAGGTATGGTGCTTTTTGGCTCGGTCGGCCAACTCTTTCGCCTTTGATCTTTTGCTCATTCTTTCTAGGAATTCCCAATCGTCGTCTTCGTGATTGCTCAAGAGTGTTCCATTGCTTGTTGACTCAAGACGATTCCAAGTTGTGTCATCCAAACCCCGTACAAAACATTTCACCAACTCCCACTTTTCTATTTGGTGATGTGGGCATCTCCTCATCAACTCCTTGAATCGGGTGAATGCTTCATGTAGTGGTTCACTCGAAAGTTGGCGAAACGACCGAATTTCATCTCTAGCATCGTCGGTCTTTGCCATGGAATAGTATTCATCCAAAAATGCTTGTTGCATTTGTTCCCAAGTTCGAATACTATTGGCCGGAAGTGTGAAGAACCACTGTTTTGCCTTGTCTTTCAAAGAGAATTGAAATAACCGAAGCTTAACTTCCTCTAATGCGAAATTGTGCCCTCCAATAGTATTACAAATGGAAGAGAACTCCGCCAAATGCATGTATGGTTCATCATTAGACCTCCCGTTGAAGTGGGGAAGTATATTGATGTAATGTGGTTTACAATCAAACATTCTCCTTTCGCACACTATCGGAGAGTCATTCTCGGTCACTATCGGTCGGAAACGGTCATTCACTCCCCGTGGAGGTTGTTGACGACGTTGTGGACCGTTAACTTCTTGATCGACCGGTCTTCTATTATCCCGTCTTTCACCTCTTCGATCATCTCTTCGATCCTCTCTTCTATTATCCCTTAGGTTACCACCTCCCACGAAACGAGGAATCCGGTTAGGGTTTGCATTATTGTTGTTGTTATAAAACCCATCATTCCGGTTCCGTTGGTCATTGTTTCGTGGTTGACGGTTGTTCCCATAACCATCATTTCTTCCACCTCCGTAACCGTATTCGTCGTCCCCAACGTAATTGGCATGTTGGTAGCTAAATTCCTCATCATCATACCTTCTAGCATTGTAGACGTTTCCCCTATTCACGTAGCCCCAATCTTCATCATCGTTAGCCCTATCATCATAGTATCCCCCGTTATCCGAATTTTCCGTATGAACACTCACATGTTCCGGCGATTGATAACCGGGAACACTATACGGTTCATCATCGGGGATTGCATTCCTCAAGTCATCGATGTTGAAGAATGGGTCTTCATTTGCGGGATTGCCGCGATCACGATTTCCCCGACGGTCGGAATTAACATTCCGGTCATCTAGGTTGATGGGTAGGGAATTGTGTCTATGAAGGTTTTGTTGTTGAAGTGTTCTTTGATTGTTGTTGGGATTTTGGTTTTGGAAAGGTGGTGTAGGTGGTCCGGTATTGTTGTGATTACCACCCGGTTGCTCGGGAGGTATAGGTTGCATATTTGGAGCGGGATTGAAGTTGCTTCGGTATTGGAATTGGTTCGAGTTAAGGTTTTGGTTTTGGTTTGAGTTTTGGTTCGCCATTGAATCGGTTTCAATGGATGGTGTATGTTGTGGTGTTTGGTTGGTTTGATTAGAAGCAAGTGTTGCTTCTAACCGGCTTGCTAGGTTTCTTCTTGCTACTCTTTCAATTTCCGGTTCGTAGACTAACGGTGAAGTCCTCCCGGAGTTTCGCGTATGCATACACTACCTGTATCCTGCACAAGTAACACACCCGCGTAACAAGGAAAAAGACAAAGTACAAAAAGAAAGCTAAACAAATTAAACAGATAATCACGAAAATTCAAACAATAATCCAAACACAAAGCGCATGCACTCCCCGGCAACGGCGCCAAAATTTGATCGGAGTGTCGCGCTCCGGTCAAAGATAATATTTATAAGCCCAAATTACCCTTAACAATGTGTTAGTGGTAGTAAGGGGTCGAACCACGAAGAGTATGTGGTTTGTGTATGGATTCGAATGAATTAAACAATTGTGTCACGATTATGAAGCTTACTAGAATAATTTTGTGTTTTTGTTTATTTGGAAGATATGATTTTAAACTAGATGATGTGATGAAAATGAGTAACAACTACTAATTAACGATTGCAAGAATTTTG
>JARYGA010020643.1:0-28272 GCA_030545235.1 Helianthus tuberosus
AATTCACATCCGCAGACCAAGCAGGTATTTCTCTTCTCCTTCCTCCTTTATGTTTTCTTTCTCTGCTCCTTCTTTCTTCACCTTCTTCACGTTCAAGATGATGCTACGATCCTCACCGGCTAAGGATCACAAGAAGGACAGTCCTCTTAAGAGCCAGGGGATCATCAAAGATTCACCGAAAGAAAGATGTTGCTTCTCTGATCCACAAATAGACAGAATTCGCCACTGTTTTCCGGTGAACACCTATTTCAAACCGTTTGATCCTACCGTTCTTAGTGATTACGTTTCTGAAACTTGGGTAGCTTTCCCGGTCACTCCTTTCTCAATAGGATACTCGTATCCTTTCCCTGAATTCACCCAGTCTTTTTTCTCCCTTACCGTCATCTCCTACATTCAAGCCATGCCAATGATCTGGAGGGTCTTATATACCCTTGAGAGGATCATTGAGCAAGAAGGAATTAACCTGGGAATGTCGGAATTGGCCGAGATGTATGATCTCACAACATTTGGATCCCACCGATACCTATTCAAGCGTAAACCCGGTGAAGAACATCCCATCTTTAAAGCCACTAAGAATGATACCGACTGGAAATGGCGAATCTTCTTTGTCAGAAGGGATTCCATCCCGGATGGAAAGGATCTGCCAAGGAAGTGGAGCACTCATGGTAGGATAGAGGATCCTTAGAAGGATCACTGAGTAAGCTCATTTTTGATGATGATTACTAATATGTTTCTGTTTCTCTTGTACAGCCATCACAATTTCACATATTATACCTTCACCTGCCACCGAGGAGAGACTTGCACCTTTCAGAAAACTTGATCCTGCAACAAGGTCATTCAAAACAAACACCCAGGATTCACAAGAAGTATCCTCAGGTTCTGTCACTATGTCAAGTAAGTATCCTGTGTTTTGTATAGTCAAATATTTAAATAAATAGCTTAATAGAATTAGGATAAGGATACTTATCTGTTTCGAATGTGTAGGCGCTGGTAAATCCTCCAAATCTGCCTCCAAATTCAGTGTCACTGATCTAGACACTGTCTGATCCTCCAAGAAAAAGTCTGCTTCTAGCCCTTCCATTGTTATCCCCAAGGCTACTACTTCAAAGGGAAGAGGTGGAAAAAAAGAAAAACCTCTGAAGCTGACAACCTTCAAGGCTTGCCTCTGATCCGCCATCAATTCCTCGAGTACTTTAATGATGTAAGGATCACTGACTTAGCTTAGTTATCCTATCCACTTGAGGATCACTTGATCCTAATCTTGCATTGTCTTGATTGCAGAAATTTGCTGAAATTGAGGACTATGTTGGGAATGTTGAAGAGCTAGAGGAGAAACACTCTGACCTCCAAAAGGTAGCAATGCTCAAAGACCTCAATATCGCTTCCCTTGAAAAGGATCTCAACGACGCCAAAGCTCAAACAGCTGCCATTCTAATCAATTTTGATTATGAGAAGCACGAGATCACTGAGTATGCTAAGGTCTCCGCTGCCATTGCCATGTACAAGACTAAGCTACAGATGGCTCAAGAAGCTCAGGATCCCACCTTTGATAGGAACAGCTGGGACATGGAAGGCTGGAAGGCCAGGCTGGCTGAGTTGGAGGATGAGGATGAGGCTGATGAGGTTCTGGCAATCGAGGCTAGTGGAAGTGGCAAGGATCAGGAGAAGGATACTGGAGCTGGAGGGGATGATGATGCAGCGAAGGTGTAAGCTGCATGAATGGGCGATGAAGGACATTTCTAGACGTAGCCGGAGCCCATTTTTTTTAAGTTTGGTTATGGTTTTTGTTTTGATGATGTTTTGATGAACAATGGTTGGTCTGTACTTAAACAATAGTAATTAGGGTTGAGGATCATGGATCCTTTGAACAATAGGTAGGATTACAAATGGTGGAGGGATCCTCTGTTTGGGGGATGAAGCCATTGTGATCCTGCCGTCTTTCGATTCCTGCACTTGAAAAACCTATGAACAATGGACACCCTTTACCTACCCCAGAGGACGGGCCACGTATTGCTGGTAGATGCTCGTGGTAGGTAATTTTGACAACCTTAAGGGGTTTAATCTTTTGTGAATAAAATAACTTTAACTTTCTGGCTTATCCTGTGTCGATATCCTTGTTAAGATTTTACTTTCCAACTGTTATGATGTTCATTTTGTTTAAACTTATCAAATAAAGAAAAATTTAAGAAACATCCCAAAAAGTTTAGGATATGATCAAGGATCACATATTCCATAGCCGATTAGTTTTGAAAAGTTATATAGTTTAAGGATCACAAGTTCAGTTGTCAAAAGATAAGGGTTACTCAAATAAATAATGAATAGAATCAAAATAGTTAAGGATCATACCTGAGAATCCAAGTTAGGATTCTAACCTTTAACCGTTGTAAACAGGATAATCCAAAAGACAAACCTTAGTAAAAGGTAAGGATCAAGGATCCTTGGTCATTTAACTTCAAAAACCTGAAATAGGATATAACTTGGGACTAAGCCAATTATAAGATGAAAGTTAGTAACTGGGGACAAGCCCAACAATTCTGGGGACAAGCCCAATATACTAGGGACAAGCCCAAAAGATAACTGGGGACAAGCCCAAAGGATAACTGGGGACAAGCCCAAAGGATAACTGGGGACAAGCCCAAAGGATAACTAGGGACAAGCCCGAAGGATAACTGGGGACAAGCCCAAAGGATCGTATGTACACTGGAGTATGGCCCTCACTGGCGACTATCCAAACTTAGTGACATGAAAATGCCAAAACCTTAGCTAACGTGAAAACGTTAGAAACCTTAGGAACGGATGTATGGTACGTCTACCATTATACGTAGGATCCTGAATATAGCCAGTACAATGAAATTGTCAGCCCCTAAAGCGAGTACTGGTCCCATTGCCATGAACTATACCAGGATCATCGTGCGCTACTGGCGAAACTGGGGACAGGCCCAAACTGGGGACTAGCCCAAATAACTTGGGTCAAGCCCAAAAGATAACTGGATACTTCTGTGGATACTCAATCCTCAGTTAAGGATACCTGAACCTTCAAAACTCAGAATCAAGTAAAAGGAGGATAAAGGATGCAGGATCCTTATCCTTATATAGGATAATAATAAAAATGAAATAGTAATAGATCAGAATATTACCAGAGTGAGGATCATCTGTCCTGTAAGGATCCTTCAAGGATACTTGTTAGGTAAGGATCATGGATCCTAGTCACATAAAATACTTCTTCAAATGGACAGCATTCCAAGCTCTTGGCAGCAAATCACCTTCCATTGTTAGCAATCGATATTCCCCCTTTCCTGCTTCAGCTTCAATCAAATAGGGGCCTTCCCACTTTGGTGCTAGCTTTCCATCAGCGGGATTGGTGGTATTCTGAAATGCTTTCCTTAACACCATATCACCAACTTGGAATTTCCTGATCCTAACATTTTTGTTGTAAGCTCCAGCCATCCTTTGTTGATAACTGGCCATCCTTATCCTTGCCAAGTCCCTGATTTCTTCTATTGTATCCAGGTCTTGAACCAAGTTTTCAGCATTTTCTTCAGGATCACGAATGCTTGTTCTTGCAGTTGGAACCACCATCTCTGTAGGGATCACTGATTCTGCCCCAAATACCAAAGAAAATGGAGTTTGTCCTGTAGCATTCTTGGGAGTTGTCCTATCAGCCCAAAGCACATAAGGTAGTTCTTCTGCCCATTTTCCTTTCTTGGATCCAAGCTTTTTCTTCAAATTGTTGTTGATGATCTTGTTGGATGATTCTGCCTGACCATTAGCTTGTGGGTGGACTGGTGTTGATGTTATCATCTTAATCCCCCAGCTGTCACAAAAGTTAGTAGTTCTATTCCCAATAAATTGGGATCCATTATCACAAATAATCTCAGAACGGATACCAAATCTAGTAATAATGTTTCTTTTAATAAAGGATATAACTTCCTTTTCTCTGACTTGAGCAAAGGCTTCAGCCTCTATCCACTTAGAAAAGTAATCAGTCATAGCAAGCATGAATACTTTTCCACCAGGTGCCTTAGGAAGCTTTCCAACTATATCCATTCCCCATCTCATGAATGGCCAGGAAGAGGATATAGGATGTAAGAGCTCTGCTGGTTGGTGAAGGATGTTACTATGCCTCTGACAAGGATCACACTTCTTGGCATACTCCACAGCATCCTTCTTCATAGTGGGCCAATAGTATCCTGTCCTCAGGATCCTTGAGAACAATGCTCTGCCCCCAGTGTGGTTTCCACCATCTCCTTCATGGAAATCCTTTAGGACTTCTTGGATTTCAGGATCCTCAATGCATCTTAAATATGGTCCTGCAAGAGATCGTTTGTACAACATATTATTCAATATTGTAAATTGAGATACCTTGATTTTGAAAGCCCTAGGGTTTTCTCCTGTAGGAATCTCTCCATGTTGTATGTATCTCATGATTGGAAGGATCCATGATCCTGAATGAGATTGAGTATCATCACCAGGGATGATTGCAGAATCCTCTCCTATCTCCATAGCTACATGATCCTCGATAGCCGGGGTCAGGATATGGATAATAGGGATCTTGATATCCTCCGGGATCTTCAAGGATGATCCTAAATTGGCTAATGCATCTGCCTCTGCATTCTCTTCCCTTGGTACCTGTGTCAAACTAAAGGATACAAAAGAGAGTCCCAATTCTTTGACTATCTCCAAATATTTGATTAGCTTTTCACCTTTAACAGCATAGGATCCATTAAAGTGATTAGTGATCAGTAAAGAATCTACATGTACCTCAAGATACCTGATCCTCATATGCTTTGCAATTTGCAAACCAGCTATCAAGGCTTCATATTCAGCCTCATTGTTGGTAGTTTGGAATTCACAAGCTATGGAGTGGGGTATTATGTCCCCCTATGGCGATTTTAGTAGTATTGCAAGTCCTGTTCCGTTCACATTGGAGGATCCATCAGTGAATAGTACCCAAGGATCCTTGGTTTCTTCAAGCTGTTGGACTTCTAATTCGGCCTCCTTTTGCAAATCACTACTAAAATCTGCCACAAAGTCAGCTAAGGCTTGGGATTTGATGGCAGTCCTTGGTTCATATCTTATATCATATGCACTTAACTTCACTGCCCACTTAGCCATCCTTCCTGACATTTCAGGTTTCCTGAGATCATTCTTAATAGGAAAATTAGTTTTAACAATAATGGCATGAGTCTCAAAATAATGTCTTAATTTGGTAGATGCCATTATTAATGCAAGGATAAGTTTTTCTAAATGTGAATACCTGGATTCAGCGTCAAGTAAGCTCTTACTTACATAATAAACAGGATGTTGTGTACCTTGGTGATCCTTAACAAGGACCGCACTTACTGCTTTTGAGGATACCGCCAAGTATAAGGATAACACATCTCATTTTTCTAGTTTCATCAAGGCTGGGGCTGAGGATAGGTAATCCTTAAGAGCTTTAAGGGCACTTTCATGCTTCTCGGTCCATTCAAATTTCTTGTTCTTCCTCAGGATATCATAGAATTCTTTGCATTTTTCTGAGGATTTAGATATGAATCTGTTCAAGGCTGCGATCGTGCCTGTCAATCTTTGCACATCCTTAGCATTGGCAGGAGATTTGATATTCACAATAGCCTTGATCTGCTCTGGACTTGCTTCAATGCCCCTCTTTGTTACCATATATCCTAAGAATTTACCTGCCTTCACACCAAAATGACACTTAGAAGGATTATGTTTCATATTATATTTATCAAGGATATTGAATGCTTCCTCCAAGTCTTTAAGGTGATCCTCAGCTTTCTTGGACTTGACCACCATGTCATATATATAGACTTCCATAGTGTGTCCAATTTGTTCCTTGAACATCATATTGACTAGCCTTTGATAAGTAGCACCTGCATTCCTTAATCCAAATGGCATAGCAATATAACAGTATATACCAGTTGGGGTCATAAAGGCTCTATCCTCTTGATCAAATGGTTCCATCTGAATTTGTTGAAATCCAGATGAAGCATCCATAAAAGTTAACAACTCATGACCCGCGGTAGCATCCACCATGGAGTCAATGTGGGGTAATGGGAAAAGATCCTTGGGACATGCCTTGTTTAAATCAGTAAAATCGACACATACCCTCCACTTTCCATTTTTCTTTTGAACAACAACCACATTGGCTAACCATCTTGGATACTTAACCTCTCTTATCATACCTGCCCGAAGTAGCTTATCTACCTCTTCCTGGATAATAGCATTCCTTTCAGGTGCAAACTTCCTCCTCTTTTGATGAATTGGCTTGAATGACCTGTCAATGCCAAGTTTATGAGTAATTATATCCTTAGATATACCTGTCATATCCTCATGTTTCCAGGCAAAGGTGGTTTTCCTTCTTTTGAGGAAGGATACTAGCTCCTGTTCAATGTCGCTAAGGATCCCTGATCCTATGAAAATCTTGGATTCGGGATCTTCAGGATCCATGAGAATTTCTTTCAAATCCTGCTCTCTTGCCTCCAAGACATCTCTTGAAGGATACTTTAATTGCTATTGCTCCATTGGTCTTGAGGCTGGCTTCATTGAGGATGTATAACAATTCTTAGCCTCCTGTTGATCACTCTCAATTTTCACCACTCCCCATGGACTTGGAAGCTTTACACATTGATGATAGGTGGATGGGACTGCCTTCATGTCATGTATCCATGGCCTGCCAAGGATAACATTACAACATGATAAGCAATCAATAACACAAAACTTTTGATAAAAATGCAATCCTTCAATATATATTGGGAGTTTGATGTCCCCCAATGTATTCTTAGTTTCTCCACTGAATCCCACAAGCACTGAGGATCTTGGGATATTATCAGACTCCGGGATATTCATCTTCTTGAGGACATCAAGCTGGATGATGTTCACAGATCTTCCTCCATCTATAAGGATCCTGCGAACAAAGTGGTTAGAAATAAATAATGTATTTACAAGACCATCATGATGAGGATCCTGGACATCAACACGATCATCCTCATAAAAAGTTATGACTTTATCCTGGGTGACAACGGAGGTCCGAACGGGTCTGTCTCCACTATCCATCTTGGTTTCCTTAGCGTGTCTCTTTGCTGCTGAAAAGGATGTACCACAGATGTCTGATCCGCCGGATATGAAATTTATGACTTGTGCATCTGCTGGAGGAGCAGGAGCCCTTTCCGGGATCCTTTCAGGATCCTGGATCCTTGACTTCTTTCGACCCAAGAGTTCCTTCAAATGCCCCTTGCTCAACAAGTAACCAATTTCCTTTCTTAGTGCAATACACTCTTCAGTGAGATGCCCAAAATCCTCATGATATGCACACCACTTAGACTTATCCTTTGTAGCAGCTGGTTTATCACTCTTCCTTGGCCACCTAGCTTTCTCACCTAGATTCTGCATTGCAAGGATTAGTTCATTGTTATCAACAGAAAAACAGTATTCAGAAATAGGAGGATAATCCTCATCATCCTCTTCTTGTTCCACTGCATGCACATTCTGGTTATCAGATCTGTTGTAGGACTTGGATTTGTTGTTCCTGAAGTAGGATCCTTGTTTATCCTGTTTTGAGGATCCTGTCAGTCTATCCTGGATCCTTTTGTCATCCTCTAGGCGGATGAACCTAAGGGCCCTGGTTCTTACTTCATCAAGATTCCTGCAAGGTGTCATAACAAGATCATCATAGAATAATGAATCCCTAAGCAATCCCATTTTAAAGGCTTCTACAGCCGTAGCAATATCCAAGTTAGGAATATCTAAGGATTCTTTACTAAACTTAGTGATATAATCTCTAAGTGATTCATTTTGACCTTGTGTTACCCTATATAGATCACTAGTTAATCGTTCAAACTTTCTACTACAAGAGAATTGACTATTGAACAAGTTAACTAAATTAGCAAATGAAGTAATAGAGTAAGGGGGAAGACTTAGCAGCCATTTAAGTGCAGATCCTGTAAGTGTGGATCCAAATCCCTTGCATAGACATGCTTCCTTCAACCTTTCAGGAATTGGATTGATCTCCATCCTCTCCTTGTATTGAGCTACATGCTCTTCTGGATCCATTGAACCATCATATAGCTTCATAGATGGTATCTGGAACCTTTTAGGTATCTCAGCATCACATAAAGGTGGTGCAAAACGAGATATCCTATGGATACCATCTGCAATTTCAGGAATGGGTTTAACCACCCCTGGTACACTGGATATCATATCCTTAAGCTTCTGTAGCTCCCTAGCCATGGCCTGATTGATACCTGTATCCTGCATAAAGCCATGGTTAGTGTTATATGAATTATTAAAAATGTTACCTCCCTCAGGATTCGTGTTTGGAATAGCGGATGTGAATCCATATTGACAAGACTCTGGCATGATAGAAGGACCAGAGGGAGCAATGGTCTGCATTGGTATGAAGTCTCCTTGATGAACGTCCGAGCTCCGAGGCTGCATACTTCTCAAGAATCCTTGATCCTGAAGGACATTGGATCCTTGAGGTTGAGATGATCCTTGAACTTGAAAGGATCCTGGAACCATAGAGGATCCTGGGACAAGGGAGGATCCTTGGACCGGGAAGGATCCTTGGACGTGGGAGGATCCTTGGACCTGGGAGGATCCTTGGACCTGGGAAGATCCTTGGACCTGGGAGGATCCTTGGACCTGGGAAGATCCTTAGACCTGGGAGGATCCTTGGACCTGAGAAGATCCTTGGACCTGGGAGGATCCTTGAACTGCATGCATTCCCAAATATCCTCCTGACGTGAAGTATCCCTGATGCTGAGAAGAGGATCCTGACGGTTGAGAAGAGAATCCTTGAGGCTGGAAGCGAGAGCCAAATGCCTGACTCATAGTTGCTGTTCCATAACGCCTTCCTGGTAATTCACCCAAGTATTGCACGTCCGGAACCGCTGAGTGTTGGGAAGTTATGACTAGAGTGTCAAAGTTTAGCGATCTTGGCATGAGAGGGGAGTGATCCTCCACTGATTTCTTCTGTTTTTTTATCTCATCAATCTCCCGGAGGATCCTTTCGTTGGTTTTGTCCTGCTCTTGTGCATGATTCCTCATCTGCAAAATCAGAGTGTAAAGATCATTAGTAGTAGGATTAGTTGAAACAGAAGAAGTTGGTGGTTTTTGGAAAATGGGGGTTGGTTTCTTCGCAGCATTCTCAGCATTCTTCTGGGATCCAGAAGGTGGTGGAGGCAAAGGAGGACCGCCTTGTGAAGAACTGAATGACGGCATCAAGTTTGAAGTGTTCTTTGCTGAAGAAGCCATCTTCCTGGTTGTAACGAACCGAAATAAACACGAAAATACGAATCTTCTTAGGAATGAAGCACCAATTGCCCCACGGTGGGCGCCAAACTGTTTTGGTCAAAAATCAAGCAATGATAATGCAACCAAACTTTCTGTTGTGAGGTATGATGCTTGAATTGATGAACAACAATAAGGATCACTATGAAATATAATGAACAAGTGACACGAAGATTTATACGAGGAAAAAGCCCTTGATCAATGAATGATCTCCGGCATAAAAAACCTCGGGTGATGGAAACTACCGATCACCAACTCAAATTAAACAAGAAATGTAATACAACTTCGGATGATAGCGAGCTAAGTACAAGGATCACTATAGTGTGTTGTGTCAAAAAGTGTATAATCGCCAAGTGAGTTAACGAGAGCGAGTAAGAGCAGTTGTAAGAGTGTGTGTGTAGCCAAAAATAGTCAAGTGTTCTAATCTTGCTCGCTATCCCCTTTTAAAAATGGAAAAAATCTAAGCTAACAAACTACCCGCATTCCATGCAAGTCCTCCACGAACTCCATAACGTCCACTTTAGTCATGCACGTGCGGAATAAAAAGGGAATATGCTCCAGGAATATCGCCAAGACCAAGTCCAAGCTCGTACTCCTGCAAAATAACATCATATTCAAAGCAGACAATCGTTAGTATAAGGATCCTTATAATGATCCATGATCCTGATCCTACAATACTCTCTAAGGATCACTAATTCAGACAGAATTGAGGATCCCTAAGCCCAACAGTAATTGAGGATCACTGATCATTGGAAAATCCTCCCCTAACACTTGTTATCCCCTTTTAAAATTAGAAATAACTAAAACAACTAACTATCCGCAATTCATGCTAGCTTCCCACGATATTCATAACGTTCACTAAGCCATGCACGTGCGGAATATTGAGAGCATATTCTCCAAGAATATAGGCAAGACTAAGTCTAAGGCGTATACTCCTACAAAACAAACTCAAACATGGCAAAGACAATCGTTAGTGTAAGGATAATCATGAGGATCCTGAATCCTGATCCTGCAACACCTTCTGAGGATCCTTAATTCAAACAGAATTGAAGATCCGTGATCCTGGCAGTGCTTGAGGATCTGTGATCCTTAGGATTGGAAAATCCTCCCCTAACACTTTGGTTGGTTTTATCCTGCTCTTGTATGTGATCCCTCATCTGCAAAATCAAAGTAAAAAGATCACTGTTAGTAGGGCTAGAAGAAATAGCAGATGTTGGTGGTTTTTGGAAAATGGGGCTTTGTCTCTTTGCATCATTTTCAGCAATCTTCTGGGATCCAAAAGGTGGTGGAGGCAAAGGTGGAACGCCCTGTGAAGAAGTGACTGCCGACTTGGAACTTAAAGTGTTCTTTGCTGAAGAAGCCATCTGCTTGGAGATAATGAACCGAAATGATCACAATGACAAAAATTTCTTAGGAATGAAGCACCAATTGCCCCACGGTGGGCGCCAAACTGTTTTGATCAAAAATCAGGCTAGGATAGTGCAACCAAATCTTTTTTTGTGAGGTATGATGCTTGAATCAATGAGCAAATGTATGAACAACTTGCAAATGAAATGAACAAGTGACACAAGGATTTATATGAGGAAAAAGCCCTTGATCAAGAGATGATCTCCGGCATAAAAAACCTCAGGTGATGGAAACTACCGATCACCAACTATAATTAAACAAAATGATTGTTACAACTCGGGATGATAACAATCTTGTTACAAGGATCACTATAGTGCAAAATGTATGAAATCGCTATTGAGTTGCCGAGAGCTTGCGAGAGTGTGTGTGTTTTTGCTAAAACTAGCCAATTGTTCTAACTCAAGCTTGTTATCCCCTTTAAAAATAGAAATAACTTAAATAACTAACTATCCGCCAAATGTGAAAGCTACCCACGACTTCTAAAACGGTCATTTCAGCCATGCACGTGCAGAATATTGAGAGCATATTCCCCAAGAATATCGGCAAGACCAAGTCCACTCGTCCATTCCTGCGTAACAAGTTTAACCATAGAGGAAACAACTGTTAGTGTTAGGATAACAATGAGGATCCTGGATCCTTAACCCTGCAACGTCTTCTGAGGATCCTTAATTCAAACAGAATTGAGGATCCGCGATCCTGCTGCACTTGAGGATCCGTGATCCTTAGGCTTATGAAATCCATCCGTAACAGTATATAGTTAAAAATGAGGAGGATTGATTTCTTGGCAAGCTTATGGTAGAAGTAAGTTCCATGCCGCTCTCGAGTGATTCACTAAAATACATCTTCGGCCGATTGTTGAGTGATCCCCCGTGAGGTATGTGAACTTGTATATAAATGGAATTTTAAAAAGGCATGTTATGCCCTAATAAGTAATTTATCTTATGTAATGTTTTAAATAAATCATGACGAATAGGATTGTAAATAAATAAAAATAAAACTTAATAAAGAATCTTGGAAATCCCGACACTCTATGACAAGCCCAAAACCTTCTCTTCTACCCATTCCATTTGGGAGTGTAAAGCCACATTATAAAGAGTTTTGCTTGAGGACAAGAAAATATTCAAGTGTGGGGGTATTTGATGTGTGCAAAATGCAACATATAAATTACATCAAATGAGGCATAAAACTAACCCCTTTTTTAGTACTAATGTTGGAAAAGTGTGTTTTTGTCTTCCTTTTGTATTTTCAGGATTAAATCAGCTCAAATGAACAAAAGAAGCAAAAAGGCAGCTAAATCTAACAAAAATACAAGAAAATGGATAAACGTGGCATGCCTAACCCCCCGACAGCATCTTCCCAAGCAAAACAAGATAACAGAAGGCTGAACACGGCCAGTGCTCAGTGAGCACGGGGGCGTGCCCAAGTGTCTGCAGAAAAGACAAAGCTGTAGAATCTTCTATCACCCGCCACGGGGGCGTGCCCAGCAGACACGGGGTCGTGGTCAACTCTAAGATTCGCAGAATCTGAGGAAATCTTGATAGTACAGATACGCTTCTGCACACGTGGTCGTGCCCAGCGGACACAGGGGCATGGTCAACTAATGTAGACAAACTGCAATTAATGAAGAAAGAGAAGAAGGATGGACACGGGGTCGTGCCCGAGCTGCTGTTCAGGCTATAAATAGGGGTGCTTGGCTCATTTGTAAACCATCCCTTGGCACACCACCTCTCTCACACTTCACCCACACTCCACCACCACCACAACACCATCATCCACCTCCATCATCCATCATAGAGTGTGTGAGTCGTCTCGGGATCCAAGATTGATCGTAAGAGTTCTTGACAATCAAAGGCCATGTTTGCCTAAGTCTCTTACATCACTTGGTGAAGACAAGTGTCTAGTGTCATACTTTTTATTTTTAATCTTTTCGCACTTTTTATCTGGTTATGTATTAATGACTTTAATAACTAGTTTCTTATGTTGAAGGTGATTCTTCCTTATCGTTTGTCCATGGTGTCTTGGCATTATTTTACTGTCTATATAAAATAAAAGATTTTCACCATTCATATCTCCACGGTCTATATGGAGGTATGTTGGCTACCTGATCGGGGGTTAAGGGAACGGTTTGGTAAGAGTCTTGCCTTGTTCAGTGTATAGATCCTGCAAGGACCTGGGTCAAATTTAGTAGGACCTCCTTCAATACCCACTGGTATTGGATGGCGGGGGTCCAAACTCTTTGATCCCCTGATATGTAAGCTACTATTAAAACTTTAACCCGGCTACTTAGGACTGTATCCCTGCTGACTCAGACTACTTAGCCAAGGGTAACGTCACATTCAAAAGAGGGGCCTACCACATTATCCATTAATAACTTAATTAATTATCTTTCAATAATCCGACCCTTTAGAATTGTATCCTTGCTGACTCAAACTACTGGGTTGAGGGTAACGTCACCTTCAAAAGAGGACCTACTACAATAACTAAGATAATCTCTTAAAAAGTGCAAAAGTGCGGAAATAATCAAAGGTTACACTAAACACGAGTCGGATCCAAGTGATTCATCTTGTCTATCTATTTTTACTTTTATTTTATTTTTCAGCATTTTAGTTAGTTTTATTTTTCTAGTTTAAAAACCCTTTTTCTAACTTTTAATTTGATTAGACGTTGAGGATAAACCGGTATTAAAAGCTCTTGTGTCCTTGGACGACCTCGGTATCTTACCAACACTATACTACGCTCACGATGGGTGCACTTGCCCATATGTGTGTTTGGTGTTAGTAAAATATCGTGTTTTATAAATTTAAAACTTGGCTAAAAAGTGTAAAAAGGGCTAAAAATATATATAAAAACCAATAACACACCGCACGCATCAGCAACCAAAAAACAAATAATTAACTCAATTTAATTACAGATCAAAGAGAATGACAAACCTCATAATCTTGGGTGTAAACTTTGAGACTGTTTCTTTCCCAATTGGTAGCATAACTGGTTGCAAAAACTCTTGGTTTCCTACTTTCCTCTTGATATTAGGTTGCAAAACCTCATGTGTTCCAACTTTGGCTGCAGCATAATGAAACAATTTATATTCCATAAAGATTTCTAGCATTAGTTATTGTGATGGTGATCTTGAAATTTTCCGGATGTATATATATGAGTGGAAGGATAGACCTTTTAAATTACCGTCATTAATTTTACAATCTATTTAATTAGTTTTTCTTCTTCAATTTAATTATTATATAGATAGTCCACTTTACCCTCAACTAACCTCATTTAGTATTTGTACTGTAAGCATAAAAATTGTAATTTTGCAGTCATCCTTGTGAAATGTATTATAGTGAAATGTATTATAATATAGTATATATATTATGGTAGAGGATCCTGTAAAAAGTGCCCAAAGTGTGAGAAGTGTAAGAAATAATCTGGTGTTGACACGTGTCCATCAATTATATTAATGAATAAGGGTAATAATATAATTTACTCCTAATAGTAGTTAAAGTCAATTAAAGGAAATGAGATCATGTGTTAACTATTTTAGGAGAAATTTTAGGAAACATATTTGTTTTTACGATTTTATACATCTGATTGTTTTATCTTCTTCATCATCTTTTAATCGCAACATTCCAGATAAAACACCATGACTTGAATCATAGTCAATGTCTCCAGATGTTTAAAACACCACGCCATGAACAATGTCTCCAGATGTTTAAAACACCACGCCATGAACAATGTCTCCAGATAAAACACCATGACTTGAATCATAGTCATGGTGTTTTAAAATCTGGGAATGTTTTGTATTGATTGTCCAGATGTTAATACACCATGAATGTAATCACAATACAATGTTTTTTGGATTCCAGATAAAACACCATGACTTGAATCATAGTCAATGTCTCCAGATGTTTAAAACACCACGCCATGAACAATGTCTCCAGATGTTTAAAACACCACGCCATGAACAATGTCTCCAGATAAAACACCATGACTTGAATCATAGTCATGGTGTTTTAAAATCTGGGAATGTTTTGTATTGATTGTCCAGATGTTAATACACCATGAATGTAATCACAATACAATGTTTTTTGGATTCCAGATAAAACACCATGACTTGAATCATAGTCAATGTCTCCAGATGTTTAAAACACCACGCCATGAACAATGTCTCCAGATGTTTAAAACACCACGCCATGAACAATGTCTCCAGATAAAACACCATGACTTGAATCATAGTTGTTTTGGTCAAAAATCCAGCAAAGATAATGCAACCAAATCTTCTGTTGTGAGGTGTGATGCTTGAATCAATGAACAATATTAAGGATCACTCAGAAATGTAACGAACAAGTGACACAAGGATTTATACGAGGAAAAAGCCCTTGATCAAGAGTTGATCTCCGGCATAAAAAACCTCAGGTGATGGAAACTACCGATCACCAACTAAGATTTAACAAAAGAAGTTTACAACTCGGGATGATAACAAGCTTGTTACAAGGATCACTAGTGTGTAATGTGCCAAAAAATGTATGAAATCGCCAAGTAGTGTTCGAGTGCTGTTTTAGAGCTGTTATGAGAGTGTGTGTATGCCAAAATTAGCTAAGTGTTTTCTATCAAGCTTGTTATCCCCATTTTAAATTAGAAAATAACCAATCTAACTAACTATCCGCAATTTTTGCACTCTCCCCACGATCTCCATAACGTTCACAATGGTCAAGCACGTGCGGAATATTGAGGGAATATACTCCAGGAATTTCGGTGAGACTTGGTCCATGCTCTCGTTCCTGCAAAACAAGTTTACGTACAAGGAAGACAATTGTTAGTAGTAGGATAACAACAGTGATCCTGAATCCTGATCCTGCGACACCTGCTGAGGATCCTTAATTCAAACAGAATTGAGGATCTATGATCCTGGTAGCAGTTGAGGACCCGTGATCCTTAGGATTTGGAAAATCCTCCCCTAACAATTGCCCCCAAAATATAAGGAGTGAAGTGTAATTTTGGCGAGTTATATTTTCTTGATCTTATCCGCAACAAACTAACGGATATATAGCCGTTATGATCGAACTATCCGTTGCAGATCTTACGTCATCTGAAGTGACATCCCTGCAAATTCATGATTATAAATTCAAGTTAGAGATAAGGGTCTAGAGGCATTTAAATTCGTGCGTTACATCCTTTAAATCCTCATTCGAAGATCAAGCAAGTACTTCTCTCCCCTTTCTCTTTTCTCTTTCTTGCTCTGTTCTTCTTCTTTCTCAAAATCTCCGAATCACAATGAAGCTAAGATCATCCCCTGCTAAGGATCATCGAAAAGATAGTCCCTTAAAAAGCCAAGGGATCATCGAAGACTCTCTGAAGGAATGTTGCTACTTTACTGATCCTGAGATCGACAGGATTCGTCATTGCTTTCCGGCGAACACTGTTTTCAAATCCTTTGACCCTACCGTCCGGAGTGATTTTATCTCTGAAACTTGGGCTGCATTTCCAGTCACCCCATTCTCTATAGGATACTCCTATCCTTTTCCTGCTTTTACCCAATCTTTCTTCTCCCTTACCGGCATATCCTATATCCAGGCTATGCCAATGATGTGGAGGGTTCTATTTACCCTTGAAAGGATCATTGAGCAGGAGGATATTGAGTTAGGAATGTCGGAGCTGTCTGAACTATACAACCTTGTGAGCCATGGTTCACACCGCTTTCTATTCAAACACAAGCCCGGTGAAGAACACCCAATCCTCAAGACCACCAAAAATGATACTAAATGGAAGAAACGTTTTTTCTTCGTCAGGAGGGATTCTATCCCTGATGGGAAGGATCTCCCCAGAAAATGGGCCACTCATGGTAGGATAGAGGATCCTTATAGAAGGATCATAGGATACCCTGTTTCTGCTGAGGATCACTAACCCCTTGTTTCCATTTTGCAGCTATTTTTGTTTCACACATCATTACATCTCCTGCAACCAAGGAGAGGATCACCGCTTTCTGAAATCTTGATCCTGCTATAAGATCGTTTCAAGCAAACACCAAGGATTCTCAAGAGGTATCCTCAGGCTTCGTTACAATGTCAAGTAAGTATCCAAGTTTGTATATGATTAAATATTGAAATGCAAATAAAACAAGAATACTTATCTGTTGTTTTGAATTAATAGGTGTTTTGGTCAAAAATTACCGAAGCAATTAAGTGATCAAATTAGTTAAGTAAGGTAGTGTTTTGGTCAAAAATTACCTAAGCAATTTAGTGATCAAATTAGTTAAGTGAGGTAGTGTGCTAGAAATATGTGTGAAAAATATGTTTCTTGAGTTATTTAGAAAATCAGTATTCAGGATACGGCTCAGGATATTGAGCTGTATCTACGATCAAACTATGAGCAAAAGTAAAGTAAACGACACGAGATGTACGAGGAAAGCCCTTGATCAATCTAGATCGCCGGCATAAAACCTCGGGAGCTGACAATCGCAGCTGCCTTGTTCTTCTTATTACTTCAAACGTCAGGATACAGTGCAGGATGTGGTGCGGATCGACTAAGTGTTACAATGAAATTTGAATACAAGTGTGGTGTTTGCAATGAGCTAGAGAGTGAAAGTGTTCGAGAGTGTTAGTGAAAAATTGTGTGCCTTAAACTGATCCGCCCCCATCTATTTATAGTAAAGATAATGTAACAAACTATCCTAAACTTCCGGGATCCACCGAATATTCCTTAATTGAACGTTGCAGACCTGGTCTTTCGGGTTCAACGTCTCTCCTTCAACAAACACGTCCGAGTCTTGAGGAGAAGAAGTCCACTTGACCGTTAGCAAGTCTCAGCCTTTAACCTGCACGTGGTTAATTCAATAAACCTCAGGATATCGCCCAAGATGTTAGCAATATCCTCTTCTAGCATCCTGATCACAAATAAACAAATAAAGGCAGGATATTGGTCAGGATATGTATGCTTAGAAAATAACCCATAACAATTGTCCCCAAATATATCGGTTGGGATACCAATCCAACGGATATATTTCAAAAGTTTCAGCTCATAACTTAAGGCAATTAATACGACTAGACCCTTGAAATGACAGCGGTGCAACTTCCAAAGCATTATTTACTCTTTACCCCCTATATTCATCCTATATTAACCGAGGGACTCCTTATTACGATTATCCTTATCTTCAAGCGGACATCAGGTATTTTCCTTTCTATCCTTCTTTCTTGAATCTCTTTTAGTTTGCTCAATACTTTTCATGGCACCACGAACAAAATCCCGATCGGACCGACCAGCCTCAAGCCTCGTAAGTCAGAATTTCATTGTTGATCCAGCAAAGGAGATCTGCTGCTTCAACAATGCCGACATCGCTGCTCTTAAAGATTCCGGCGCCTTCCCCACCGGAACAGTCTTTCGCCCTTTTGATCGGGAAGCCCGATCAGACGCGATATCCGATGAGTGGGTTTCTTTCTTCACCTACCCCTTCTCTCTTGGACTCCGGTACCCGTTTCCACCCTTTATCTCTAGCTTTTTCGACCTCACCGGCCTTAGTTACGCCCAGGTTATGCCAATGGTCTGGCGAGTCTTGATAGTGCTAGATCAAATCAAGTCTCGTCATTTTCCCAACCTGTTTATTGAAGACCTCCCTATAGCATACCGGTTGAGATCCCATGGCAATCACCGTTTTCTTCTGTTTTCTACCTCCAAGAACCCTCTGGTTCTTAAAGCCACCAAGAACGAGGATCGATGGCGACGAAAATTCTTTTTCGTAAAAAGAGACTCTATTGATAAGGGTTTCGATCTACCAGTTAAATGGTTAACCAAGGGTAGGACTTAGGGTTTTAGGAATATCCCCAAGTATATCTTCAAACTGTATCCCGGACTTATATCCTGATGTTTTTATGCAGCGAATTTCAGAGATTTAGTGCCTCCCAGTGCAGAATCCGAATCCAAGATCAAGGAAATCTACCGTCTTCCTGCCAGTGAAAGAACTTTCTCCCTGTCTCTTACAGATTCAAGCCAGAAATCAAGCTCAGAAATGTCTGGTAAGCACATTCTCAGCATATATTAATTATTTTTCGAAAGTATGATGAGTTTAAGAATATCTTCCCTTGTGTAGTACCAGTCGTCAACCTTGAAGGTTTCGAACTTGACGAGTTGGATTGCTACTCCAGCCTCGAACCCATCAAACAAGAATCCAAGCCAAAGTCGTCTGCTACACCAAAGGCTACCTCCTCGAAGACTATTTCTGCTCCCAAAGGCCCTCCGGCATCCAGGACCCGGGCATCCAGCTCTCGGAAGAGAAAGGAGACGGACTCCCCAGCTGTTTCTGAAACATTCTCTCTCGAGAATCATGGGTTCAACGAAGCCACCTCATTCCTCAAACAGGTAGAATTTTCTTTTCGATATCCTGCACAAGTATGTTAGTCCTTATCCTGCTTATTTTTTACATCAATACCTGTGTCTTTATCGATAGGGTCTGGATCGTCTTATGCATTTGTATGAAGACGCCTGCGGGCTTAACAAGATGTTGGAGATCAAGCTGGAGAAAGCTGAGGACACCATAGCTGACCAAGGAACCATTGCAGCTGCTAAATCCCAGCATTATGAAGACAAATACAAGGCAATGATCCGGGATCACCAAGCTACCCTCCACAAGGCCAACGAGGATGCTCAAGCCAAACTAGATGCCGCCCTTCTCCAATACCAGCAGAATACGAGTTCATATAGGGACAGCCTCAAGGCATCCGTGGTCGTCTCTCTTCTCCAAGCCAGGATAAAGATGGCTTACGAAGCCAGGAATTTGGGTTTCGAATGCCCCTCCTGGGACATAAAGACTTGGGAGGCGAAACTAAAGGATCTTGGAGGTCATCCCGTTGCTCATCCTGCAAAGCATGCTGGTGAAGAGCCTTCTAAGGCGACAGAGGAAGTGGCCAATGCTGAGGATGGTGATACCGAGAAGAATCCTGAGGCCGATGCTGGTGCAGATGCTGGGAAGGAAGCTGTTGATCAAGAAGGTGCCGCTTCTTAGGCGGCGAAGTGGGCGATGATGGATATACGTGCCAAGGCCGGAGCCCACTTTTAAATTTCGTGGTTGTGGTTGTGTAAACAATTTACTTTTCCTGTCTTCGAACAATTTTATATTTCCTGCATTAGAACAATATGATGGCCAAAGGTGGATGGGTCCTAAGTTTTAGGATGAAGCCCTTGGTCATCGATTAGTATAACTTGTTTTGAATGTGGTAACGGTTGTGAGTGGACAGGTCCTGTTTTGAGATAGATCCTGCAACCGTTACACAAGTATGGTAAAAACTAATTGTGCTTTTGGCGGATGGGCCTTGGTTTAAGGTGAAACCAAAAGCACATGTTTTGACTTGTTAATAATATAACTATCTTTTGACTTATTTGTTATTGCCTTGCATTACTTAGTGTAACTCTTAGCTTTGTAAAAATTTTATCTTGTTATCTTATGAAAATATCCTGATCAGTATGCTCAGCGATATACTGTAAAAACCTTTTATTAGATAGAACTTCCAAACATTCCTTCAACTTTGTAGAAAGTTCTTTAGAGAGTGAAAAACAATCTATCTTTCCAAAATCAAGTTTTGATAATATTTATATGATCAAAGTTCCAAACTAATACTAGTTTCAAACACCCTAATCAAATATCCTGAAAAGGATTTTGAGAATATATCAGGATATTTTACATAGTGTAATTAAAAACTTAAACGATATTTACAAAGGAAAGATCATACCCGGAGTAGGATATAACCCTATTATCAAACCTCAATCTCCTTGCAACTTTTCCAATGAAGATGTCCCATGTGTGAGATATTTAGCATACTAGTTCCAAACTTTATCCTTTGAGCTTTACATCATTGCCTTGGCAGGAATGTCCCCTGTGTACGATGTCTTCAAATACTTAGAAATCTTCTGAATGTCAGTTTCCATTGTATAGGCAATTTTTTAGGTCCCAAGGGTAAAACCCAAGGATGTACTGGAGATAAATCCCTTGTATCCTGGGGAAAATCCCAAATTTTCATGCGCTACAGGCGGGAGTGTATAAACTCCAAGACTTAGAAAGGTGAAAACCTTTAAACCTTAGAGAGTATGAAAATACCATTTCGTGAGAGAGGGTGATCAATCCTCATATACCTTTGGGATTCAGGATATAGCCAACAGTAACGAAATTGTCAGCCACTTTTACATGGACTGGTCCCGCCACCTTGAACTATCCCTGAATAACTTGCGCTCCAGGCGGGGTGTTTAAACCCAATTCGGAAGAAAGGTGAATACCTTTAAACCTGTGAAGGGATCGGGATCCCTTGTATGTGAGAGAGGGGGCCAATCCTCTAATCTTTCGAGTTATCCTGAGTACATATCCTGGAGCTATATCCTGAAACATATCCTGCAAAACAATTGTAAACTAAGGTGGGTGTTAGCTTGGCTAACACCCCTCCGATGCTTAAGTCAGTATTGGATTACAAAGAACAAATTAAACCAAACATATTTAAAAAAGGTAGAATTCATACCATCCTGAGTTAGAAATTAAATTCTAAACTCACTTGAAATAGAGCTTAAGGTGTATAGCATTCCAAGATCTCGGTAGCATATCCCCCTCCATATTCTTGAGTCTGTATGCTCCTTTCCCTGCTTCTGATTCAACTTCGTATGGTCCTTCCCATTTTGGAGCTAACTTGCCATCGGCAGGATTAGTAGTATTCTGAAAAGCCTTTCTTAACACCCAATCTCCAACCTTAAATCTTCTGGTCCTAATACTCTTGTTATATGCCCTGGATATTCTCTGCTGATATGCTGCCATCCTTAGCCTTGTCGCATCTCTCTTCTCATCTATAGTGTCTAAATCCTGACTCAAGGCTTCAGGATTCTGCTCAGGATCACTTAGGGTAGATCTTGCAGTAGGTATTGTTATTTCCGTTGGAATCATTGCTTCTGCTCCAAATACCAAGGAAAACGGGGTTTGGCCTGTTGCATTCTTTACCGTTGTCCTATCAGCCCACAAAACAAAGGGTAATTCTTCTGCCCATCTTCCTTTTTTGGCTCCAAGCCTTTTCTTTAAGTTATTGACAATTATCTTGTTTGAGGATTCTGCTTGCCCATTCGCTTGAGGATGTACTGGAGTAGATGTTATCATTTTGATTCCCCAACTCTTGAAAAAGTCAGTAGTTCTCTTGCTTATAAACTGAGAACCATTGTCACAGATTATCTCGGCTGGTACTCCGAATCTGGTCAGGATATTCCTCTTTATGAAGGATACTACTTCTTGGTCTCTAACTTGAACAAATGCTTCAGCTTCAACCCACTTAGAGAAATAATCCGTCATTGCTAGCATAAAGACTTTTCCTCCCGGAGCTTTTGGTAGCTTTCCCACTATATCCATACCCCACTTCATAAATGGCCAAGGGGAAACAATAGGATACAATGGTTCAGCAGGTTGATGCAGTATGTTACTATGTCTTTGACATGCGTCACATCTTCGAGCATATTCTGCGGCATCTTTTCTCATTGTTGGCCAATAATATCCTGTCCTTAATACTTTTGAGAATAACGACCTGCCCCCAGCATGGTTACCACAATCCCCTTCATGTATATCCTGAAGTACTTCTTTGGCTTCAGGATCCTCCAAGCACCTCAAATACGGTCCTGCAAGAGATTTCTTGTATAAAATATTATTTATAATTGTGAATCGTGATACCTTCATCCTAAATGCCTTAGGATTTTCATTTCCAGGGATGTGTCCTTCTTTGAGATATCTCATGATTGGAGCCGTCTAGGATTTAGGATCCTCTTCAGGATGCTCTGCTCCAGGATCCTGAATACCCGCTACTTCTTTATCCTGAGGATTCGTTGCTGGATATAGGACATGTAATATTGGTATTTGGGTCCCTTCAGGTATCCTGATCGATGATCCCAAATTTGCTAAGGCATCCGCTTCAGCATTATCCTCCCTTGGTACCTGTTCAAGTATAAAAACATCGAAATATCCTGCTAATTTTTTGAGAATATCGAGATACTCGATTAATTTCTCACCCTTAACTGCATAGGATCCATTAAAATGGTTAGTAATTAACAAAGAGTCAACATATACTTGCAAATTTTTGATACTCATGCTCTTAGCCAACTCTAATCCTGCAATTAAAGCCTCATACTCTGCTTCATTATTAGTAGCAGGAAATTCACACCTAATAGCCTGGGGTAATATGTCCCCCTGTGGCGATTTTAGTAGTATTCCTAATCCTACTCCTCTTACATTAGATGCACCATCAGTATATAATGTCCAGGATCCTGAGGATTCTCCTAACTGTTGAACTTCTAGGTCTACCTCATCCTGAATATCACTACTGAAATCAGCCACTAAGTCAGCTAAAGCTTGAGATTTTACAGCATTTCTAGGTTCATATACTAAATCATAAGCACTTAACTTTACTGACCACTTGGCCATCCTGCCTGACATCTCTGGTTTCCTAAGCACATTTTTGACAGGATAATTTGTTTTAACATGTATCCTATGTGTCTCGAAATAATGTCTAAGCTTTGTCGATGCCATAACTAGAGCTAATATTAATTTTTCTAAATGAGAATACCTAGTTTCAGCATCTAACAAACTTTTACTAACATAGTAAACAGGATATTGCTGACCTTCATGGTCTTTTATAAGAACGGCACTTACAGCATTCCCTGATACAGCAAGGTATAGGGATAGTGGTTCACCATTTTCAGGCTTCATCAATAGAGGTGCGGTTGAGAGATATCGCTTCAAATCCTGCAAGGCTGCTTCATGCTTCTCCCCCCATTCGAATCTTTTGTTCTTCTTCAGGATATCATAAAAATCTTTGCACTTCTCTGAGGATCTCGAGATAAACCTGTTGAAAGCTGCTACTCGGCCTGTCAATCTTTGTACGTCCTTCATATTTGAGGGTGATTTTATATCCAGGATAGCTTTGATCTGCTCTGGGCTTGCTTCTATCCCCCTTTTTGTCACCATATATCCAAGAAACTTCCCTGCCCCCACTCCGAAATGGCATTTAGCAGGATTCAGCTTCATGTTGTATCGATCCAGGATATCAAATGCTCCCTTGATATCCTGGAGGTGAACCTCGGCCTTTTTAGATTTCACCACCATATCATCGATATATACCTCCATGGTGCCCCCCAGTTTGTCTTTGAACATCATGTTTACCAATCTTTGGTATGTTGCACCTGCATTTTTCAAACCAAAAGGCATAGCTGTATAACAATAAATACCTGTTGGTGTCATGAAGGCAGTATCCTCCTGGTCAGAAGGCTCCATTTGGATCTGTTGAAATCCTGAGGATGCGTCCATGAAGGTCAGCATTTTATGCCCGGCAGTGGCATCTACCATTGCATCAATGTGGGGAAGAGGAAATGGGTCTTTAGGACAAGCTTTGTTCAAGTCTGTGTAGTCCACACAAACTCTCCATTTCCCATTTTTCTTCTGTACTACAACCACGTTTGCTAGCCACCTTGGGAACTTAACCTCTCTGATCATCCTGGACTTTAATAATCTCTCGACTTCCTCCTGGATAATCGTGTTCCGCTCAGGAGCAAACTTCCTTCTTTTTTGCTGAACAGGCTTGAATGATTTATCAATTCCGAGCTTGTGAGTGATAATATCTTTGGATATGCCTGTCATATCCTCATATTTCCATGCAAACGTTGACATCCTGCATTTTAAAAAGTTAATCAATTGTTCTTCAATATCCTGAGGGATATTGGTCCCTACGAGCACCGAAATATCAGGATAATCCTGGTCCAGGATAATTTTCTTCACATCCTGCTCCGGATCCTCCACGGTATCCTGGGCCCGCGTCTTTAATTGCTATGCTGCACTAGGTTTGGTTGAGGATTTCATCGAGGATGAGTAGCATTCTTTCGCCCCCCTGCTGATCACTATCAACTTTGACAACTCCCCAAGGGGTAGGTATCTTGATGCATTGGTGATATGTTGATGGCACAGCCTTCATATCGTGAATCCACGGTCTTCCCAGTATGATGTTATAGCAGGATAGAGAATCCATCACACAAAAACGTTGTATTGAGTTGACTCCTTCAACGTATACTGGCAACTTTATCTCTCCCACTGTGTTTCTAGCCTCTCCACTGAACCCAACAAGCACGGTAGACTTTGAAGTGATATCCATTGGAGATACATTCATTCTCTTCAGAGTTTCTAGTTGGATTATGTTGACGGAGCTGCCATTATCAACCAATATCCTGCGTACAAAATGGTTAGCCACATATAACGTTATTACCAGAGCATCATGGTGAGGATCCTGGACAGTATCCCTGTCATCAGCATCAAAAGTGATCACTTTGTCAGTTGTGAGGGTAGTCATCCTGACAGGTTTGTCTCCCCTTTCGGCCTTAGCTTCTTTTGCATGTCTCTTTGCTGCCGAATACGAAGTTCCACAAATGTCGGATCCTCCCGAAATGAAGTTGATTATCTTGGCATCCGCGGGAGGTGATGCTGCTCGCTCAGGATCCTTCTCAGTATCCTGACCCTTATTCTTCTTTCTTCCTAAGAGATCTTTCAGATATCCCTTGCTTAGAAGATAGCTTATTTCTTTCCTTAGAGCGATGCAATCCTCAGTTACATGTCCGAAATCTTCGTGGAAAGCACACCATTTTGACTTATCTTTCCAGTCAGCCTTTTGTTGATTCTTTCGAGGCCACCTAGCCTTGTCTCCTAAACCCTGCATGGCATACATCAATTCAGGAATGTTAACAGAAAAACAATATTCAGACAACTCAGGATACTCTTCAGGATCCTCATCTTCGACAGCATTCACTCTCTTGTTTTCATTTCTACCATATGGCTTAGGCCGATATGACTTGAATGAGGATTCTGACTTCCTGTTAGTTGACTCATAAGTGTTAGATGAGTTCATCCTTTCTTGCATCTTCCTGTCATCTTCCAGACGGATATATCTCAAAGCCCTGTTACGAGCTTCGTCGAGATTCCTGCAAGGATTCATTACAAGATCCTGATAAAACTGAGAATCCTTTTGTAATCCCATCTTAAAAGCTTGCACAGCTGTTGCAACATCAAGATGTGGGATATCCAAGGATTCTCGACTGAATTTGTTCACATAATCCCTCAAGGATTCCTGAGGCCCTTGAGTTATCCTGTAAAGATCACTGGTTAGTTTCTCAAAACTCTTACTACAAGAAAATTGACTGTTAAATAAATTAACCAAATGAGCAAACGAAGTAATTGAGTGAGGAGGAACGTTTAACAGCCATTTTAAGGCTGATCCTGTTAGAGTAGAACCAAATCCCTTGCACAAGCACGCTTCCTTGAGCTCCGGAGGGATAGGGTTAATCTCCATTCTTTCCCTATACTGAGCAATATGCTCCTCAGGATCCGTAGTCCCATCATAAAGCTTCATGTTGGGGGTTTGGAATCTCTTTGGGATCTCAGCATCACAGATAGGATATGCAAAACGAGATATCTTGTGGCTGTCTTGGGACACTTCCGGGATCGGCTGGACCACCCCAGGTACACTAGATATCATGTCCTTCAACTTCTGAAGTTCCCTAGTAAGTGCTGATGTTACACCTGTATCCTGCAAAGATCCACTATTGTTAGTAGCATGAGTATTATTATTATTTGACACGTTACCCGTTGGAGGATTTTGCCCATATCTTGAAGCATATCCTGAGCTCCTCATGGTTGACATCCTGACCGAGGAGGGTATTTCAGGAGTATGATTCTGAGGAAGGCTGGGAACAATATTCCCCCTATTATCCTCAGTATACACCGCTGAACTGAAGTTCAAAGTTCTGGGATGTAATGGAGTGACAATATCCTCAGCAGATCTGCTCGGGCCAGACTTCAGGAGTTGTATTTCCCTTAAAAGCATTTGGTTCGTTTCCTGTTGCTGCCTCATTTGTTCCTGCACACTTCCAAATAAGGTTAAAATTTCATCGTTAGAAGCTAAAACAGGAGCAGATTCCTGAACACTGCGGGTAGGGATAATATCCTGAGGTCGTGAAGAGGCTGGCATCCTTGGAGGAGGTGGTGGAAGCACCGAACCGGTAGTAGCGGAAGTCATAGCAGACACAGTGGAGGAGCTCATGTTTGATCTTGAGGCCATTACGGACAATGTGGCAAAAAGTTTTGAAAATAGAAAGCCGATTAGCGATTTCACAAAAATTTTTAGTAAAGAGAGCACCACTTGCCCCACGGTGGGCGCCAAATTGTTTTGGTCAAAAATTACCTAAGCAATTTAGTGATCAAATTAGTTAAGTGAGGTAGTGTGCTAGAAATATGTGTGAAAAATATGTTTCTTGAGTTATTTAGAAAATCAGTATTCAGGATACGGCTCAGGATATTGAGCTGTATCTACGATCAAACTATGAGCAAAAGTAAAGTAAACGACACGAGATGTACGAGGAAAGCCCTTGATCAATCTAGATCGCCGGCATAAAACCTCGGGAGCTGACAATCGCAGCTGCCTTGTTCTTCTTATTACTTCAAACGTCAGGATACAGTGCAGGATGTGGTGCGGATCGACTATGTGTTACAATGAAATTTGAATACAAGTGTGGTGTTTGCAATGAGCTAGAAAGTGAAAGTGTTCGAGAGTGTTAGTGAAAAATTGTGTGCCTTAAACTGATCCGCCCCCATCTATTTATAGTAAAGATAATGTAACAAACTATCCTAAACTTCCGGGATCCACCGAATATTCCTTAATTGAACGTTGCAGACCTGGTCTTTCGGGTTCAACGTCTCTCCTTCAACAAACACGTCCGAGTCTTGAGGAGAAGAAGTCCACTTGACCGTTAGCAAGTCTCAGCCTTTAACCTGCACGTGGTTAATTCAATAAACCTCAGGATATCGCCCAAGATGTTAGCAATATCCTCTTCCAGCATCCTGATCACAAATAAACAAATAAAGGCAGGATATTGGTCAGGATATGTATGCTTAGAAAATAACCCATAACAGGTAGTGTGCTAAAAAGTGTGATGGAAATATGCTGGTTATGTTGTTTACGAAAACAGTATTCAGGATACGGCTCAGGATATTGAGCTGTATCTACAATCAAACTATGAGCAAAAAGTAAAGAGGGTGACACGAGATGTACGAGGAAAGCCCTTGATCAATCTAGATCGCCGGCATAAAACCTCGGGAGCTGACAATCGCAGCTGCCTTGTTCTTCTTATTGCTTTAAACATCAGGATACAGTGCAGGATATCGATCAGATCGCTAAGTGTTACAATGTTTTTTTGTGAAAGTTGCGAGAGAGTGAGTGTGAGTGAGTAGCGAGTGTCGTTGTTGTGTCCTATTGATCTGATTTATCCATCTATTTATAGTTACGAAATACAAACTAAAATTCCTATAAATGTGGGATGCTCCCGAATATTCCATTATTAACGTTGTGGACCGAGTAAAGCGGCTTCAACGTCTTCATTCGAACGACTTGGACCGAGTCTTGCGAAGAAAGGGTCTTCGTGAACGTTGGGAACTTGGACTCGTACTCCTGCACACAATCCGTTAGTAATCCTCAGGATACCATCCAGGATGTTACCAATATCCTGAATCAGCATCCCGGATATAAACATATATCAGATAAG
>JARYGA010020644.1:0-63001 GCA_030545235.1 Helianthus tuberosus
TTCAGGGGGTTCTCGGTTTGGAAAAAAATGGAAAAAACTAGTGTAAACCTTGTATGATATAGAAAAAAATTAGAATTATTGAGAATATATAAAAAAAACCCTGAAAAAATTCCTGGATCTACCACTGCTTTAGATAAAAACATTTGAAGCGGATTAATTTATATGATAAGATTTTGAGTGTTACATGATATACAAGTATAAACCTTGTATGATATAGAAAAAATTCAAACGATGTCATAATTTAGTTGTGACTTAGTCACCATGATTTTCTTATGGTTAATCATTAACTGTGTACATTGTCTCGCTTATTATGATACTTACTCTTCATTATTAACACCTGGATGTAGATGTTTACATAGAATGAACTTAGAACAAGTCATCTGCCATTGTCATCACACTGAGACGGTACTAATTCTTCTGCTTGTCAATATCAATGAATACTGTTGCTATTTTTATTCATCACAACCTATTTATCTGTTTTTTTTTTCTTTTCAAATTTGCTTGATGTTACTTCTTGAAGAACGTATGATACAAGGTGTCACCAATGTAGCACAATAACTTGAGAGCTAAGAAGTATGACTCTTTAGTATGAAGGTTGATTTTGAATTAGTAATAAAGTTAAGGGTTCAAAGTGGCAAGTCTAGTCTAATTAGTTTTTTTTTTTGAACCACTAACTAAATCACCGGATAAGCATTCTGGGATGCCCTCAATCGATTAAATGCATTCCCTCCTCCATGACGGTTTGAGTTGGATGCTTACCCGAACCACCAAGCCACCAGTTCCGGGAAAAATCCGCCGTCTGAAGGCCCATTACGGTAAAACCTGGTTCGGCTCGGTTTCGAACTGGCGACCTCCAGAGAGGCCTAGTTCTAAACTTCATTGCCACCACCAATGTCCTTCAAAGTGATGCTAGTGGGAGTTGAACTTGGGACCTCAAGGAGAGAAAACAAGTAACTAACCACTAGACCAACTTGTCAGGAAAGTTTAATTAGTTTTTAATTAATTATTTGAGAGTTTAGAATTATCTAGTTTGATTTGATTAGCGGATATAATGATGTGAGTTAGTATTAGATTATTTTTTAGTATAAATGGGGGTTCAGATTATTGTTTTATTTGTCTTTTTCCTTCTAAGTTCGTTTGATTGAATAGAAATAGTCATGGGTTTGTCCCCCTAAATATCTCGTGTTTATGTTCGATCTGATTGTTTGATTCGTCCGGACCAACATAGTATAGTATAAGGCGTGTATAAACAAATATGTTTGAATTATATAGGATATGTATGGTCTATTGAAAGTTAAGTATTGTAGAGCACTGATAAGATTAAGACACATATAAACACGTTTGTTATGGTATGTAAGTAAAACTTTAAAGTACATAGGTGTCAATACTCAATAGGACTAGCGTGGAGCTTCATTATCTAGAAAACAATAAGTAAAAATGGCGTTATTGACATCTCACAAAGTCAGTATCTAATCTAAAAGGGGTCAAACTAAGGGCAATACTTGACTTTATTTTAAAGGTAATGGTTTTAGAGAAATTGAGAGTGCTTTTAGGTGGCTGAATGACTTGTAATCGAAAGTAGGTAGTCCGTTAATTAGTTAGCGGTCTTCGGGCGGTCTTTGTTGACATGGCACAAGTCCGCGTTCCAGATTAGTGGTCTAGTGGACTCCAGCTCCACCATCTCCGTCTTTCTAGACAGTGGACTTCAACTAGGCTTTTTGGTGTTGAGAAGTCCACATGTCCGATTAGTGGACATCACCATATATCTCCGTCTTCTTCCCTTCCCTCTATGTTTTTCAGGGGAACTTGTATGCCTTCACCTAGGGGTGGATCTAGCCCCAATTACCGGGTTTCTAGGAACCCACTTGGTTTGGAGTTTTTAGTGAGAACCTACATAGAACTTTTAGTGAAAATCTATATAGGAACCCACTGGAATAAATTCCTAAATCCGCCACTTTTAACATGTATGGCTTTTTTTCCCTCTTTCCCATTGATCTACGTCGTCGCTGAGGTGACAATTCTTCACAAGTCTGCTAACTCCATATGCAAGCTAAGCTTCCCACGCTTATGCTCGAAGTTCGTCATCCCTGTATGCGATCAACTAGGTAAGGAATCAACAAGTCGATTCATAATGGGTCGGGTAAAAGTTTTCGAGTAATCATATTAATATGACATGACTGTAGGTAATAAATATAGAGGGTACATGCACTAATCGGTCTTTGTCCCGATTGCTGAGTGTTATGTGCCTTATGTCCAAGGCTTGATGCAAAACTACTATCGAGCTGGGGGTCTCACTGGAAGCAGCCTCTCTATTTCTACAGGGTAGAGGTAAGGCTGTCTACATCTTACCCTCCTCAGACCCTACCTTTGCTTTGCTATTGGTGGGATATACTGAGTATGATGATGATGATGATGACTTGAACACATCATGTATCAAAATTTAAAGAAAAAATTACAAGAATAATCACTATTAACAAAACTCCTCCCAGTGAGTGTGATCTTTATTATGTAAACTACTAAACCGGGATACCCTTTTCTCATATCATAAAGACAGCCAATTGTTTTTGCAGGTAGTTATATCATATATGTTTATTTGATTCTTCGTTTTGTTTTTTATTCATTTATATCGATGCTTTACATATTTTCACACCACCTAGAGAATGATGGCCTTATACATTGCTTCTCATTAATTCTCCAAACTAGGTGACTTTCCCCGCGCTATGCGGCGGGAATTCGGTTGGTATCCCTTTGGTTCATTATGATAGGGAATTCGGTCGGTATCGGTTCGATTCGTTACAGTATTGCCATGATACTGGCACTTGGTTTAAACTTATGATATGTCCAAAAATTTGAATTCTACATTGAAAACCATGAAAAATGAATACCGGTGTCAGTTTTGATAATAATTATATTGGTATAGATTTTGGTATCAACTCATGATAATATTTTGAAAAATAAACTCCTTTTTCAACAAAGTTTTCACGCGAGCAACGTGAAAAAGAGATATTAAACACAGTTGGTATGGCCGTTGTTCGATCCTATCGCCGTATCGGTTTCGTGACACCAACCGCTATAACACCGACACTTGATATAGCCTATGATACAATATATAGACTCTATTTCGAAGTTCGAACATAACCCTGTTTTTAATAAAATTTACACAGGAACATCAAGAAAAGCAGTCAAAACATAGCTACTTATTTAGTTTTTAAAGAGAATAAACGCAAGTATAAAATCAAATTAATAAAATAATTAAACATATTAAATGTATATATCTTTGTATGGTCTTGTTTATAACAATAACTAATATAACAAAAAAATGATAATTATAATATAGATAATAATTACATTAAAATATTTATTTGCAGTTACTATTCATCAAGAGTTACAATTAATATAGATAGATAATAGATAATATAGATAGATAATGGTCTTCAATTAGTGGCTGATGCACCAGCTCATCACTTGTTTGCATTGCTTGGTATACTTTTTGTTTGTTATTTTGTTGTATATTATATTTGGGTTATTAGATTTTATCACCCCTAATTATTGGCTATTAGCCGCTGCCACCCCCAATTATCACTTTGACGCCCGTCACCCCCAGCTTAACACTTACTTTGTTCTGTCACCACTTCGTTAACTGATCACTAACTTTTGAGCTTGTTATTATACTTTTGGAGGTGTCTGAAGATCCCTAAAACCTTCCTAAGATCCCTATGACACCCCCAAAAGTATAAAAACAACATCAAAAATTAGTGATCAGTTAACGATGTGGTGACAGAACACACTAAGGGGCTGTTTGTTTACCTCTTAATGAGGCTTTTAATGGTTCATATCTCTTACTGGTTCAACACTTAATGGTTCAGACTGTTTGTTTCACAAGCAGATGTCTGAATGGTTCAGGCATTTGCCTCTGAATGGTTAAGCATTATATAGAGTATGAATGGTTAAGACCTGTAATCTGAATTGGTCAGACATTTGCCTCTGAATGGTTAAGCATTATGCAGGCTCTTAATGGTTCAAACCTCTTACTGGTTCAGCACTTAATGATTCAGACTTCTTACTGGTTTAGCACTTAACCATTCAGATGTTGCCAAACAGCCCCTAAGTGTTAGGTTGGGGGTGACGGACGTCAAAGTGATAGCTGAGAGTGACAGCGGCCAATAGCCAATAGTTGGAGGTGATTAAATCCAATAACCCATTATATTTTAGTGTGTATTAAATTCTTTAATTGGGGCTACTCCACTTGATAGAGATACATACTTACTATATAGGGGAAGTCTCATATTTAAATCTGGATAAAAGAGAGGGTTCTCTATATTACATACAACAATTTTTTGAGCCCAACATGAATAGAGAATAGTAGGTTTTGTTGTTGGGCTGGTTTCAAATCCATTAGTAGGAAGCGGTATGGACTATGGAAGGCTTCACGAATCCGCCGGATGTGGGTATTAAATAATTTCTTGTACTAATTTTTGGATTTTTGAAGACTAATAAATGGGCCCTGACCTCTCAATGTTTTTGGGCCCATAATGACAATAGAACTTGAAGTTAAAGCCTTGTACCAACTACAGGTGCTAAAAAAACTTGGTACGGGTCAAAAAAAAAAAAAAAAAAAAAAAAAAACCAAAACCGGGTATCGGAATACATGGTATAGTTTTTTTTAGTGCAATAGCCGTACCCGAACCAAGTTTTATTTATACCTGGTTACATACTCGAAACCAGGACCTCTCTATACCCGACTCAAGTTTTAAATAGGGTTTTCAAAATACTCGAGCGAATTTCAACTTTAATTATTAACCTTTATTTGTTAGTATACTTGGGTAGTGAATTTTTGATTGATTCACAACTTTAAAAAATACTCAAAATCTCAACTACACAATAACCACTCTAAAAGCCTCTAAAAATCTTGCTATAAATATGTTGTTATAATTTACTTTAACCTTTTTTTTACATAATACAAAAAAATAAAGAATTTGAAATGGATTTATATTTGGTATACACACGCGGTTCCATTATCATATCATACCCAACCCTATGTAGGATTGGGTTTTTCGCCTCAATACCCATATTCAAACCTTATTTGGTTTCTCTCAATACCTGATTTTCAGTGCCGATCATACCTGAAGCCAGTCCCGTACCCAGGTCCGGGTGTTAGAAAAGCCTAAAATGTGCACCTCTACTTAACTATATTACCAAAATGCCTCCATGTGTTTCTATTTGGACCAGAGACAAGGAGTACGTATTATGCCTTGCATTTTACACTTTAGGACATTAGACTTAAATGAGGAGGGTACAAGGGATAAATCGAGTACAAGTTTTTGGGATCGCATCAGATGTATATTTGACACGCAAATGGGTTTTGCAACCGAGCGTACAAGGGATCAAATATTGTAAAAGTGGACGAGTATATTGTTGTTGTTTGAAAGATTTCACAAAACCTATCGTAGACGGGTGAACAATCTGGGAGACAATAAATACGACGAGACTGTTTTTGAAGACTTTTGTGACAAATATGTATGAGTTAATGGAAGACCGTTTACCGAGTTAAAATTTCGGAAGCTTACAGTCGATGTCAATGTTTATTAATATTGTCATATTTATTTAGTTAAATGTTAAATATGATTTTTTTTTCTATTTTAGTAATTAAGTTTATGTATTTGTATAAGTTAAGTAATTTTTTTATTAATAAAATTCTGCTTAAAAAGTGTAAATTCATGTATTGGTAATTAAAAAAACCAAAACAATTAAAAAAGAAGTTTATTGAGTATATTTTATATATTCTAGTGATTTTTTCTGACTTTTAACCAGTTATTTTTAACCTAACCAATTACTACAGGTTACGGTTTTTTACATGATGAAACTGGTTAATAACCTAACTGATTTTTCATGTTTTTTTTGACAAAATAACTCGTTAAGTTAAAAAAAAAACCGGTCTGAGTTAAGAAAAATGTCTTGTGCACCTCCGGAGTTAACTTTTATAAATCTTAGAGTTAATTGCTCGGATGGTCCCTGTGGTTTCATGTTTTTTCACGTTTAGTCCCTACATTTTGAAAATAGCATGTATGCTCCCTATGGTTTGTCATTTTGATACTCGGAATCCGAGTAACATTTACTCTGGGGACTCTCCGAGTAACAAAATGACAAACCATAGTGAGCATACCTGCTATTTTCAAACTAACTGACATCTACTCAGGGACTATCCGAGAAACAAAATGACAAACCATAGGGAGCATACCTGCTATTTTCAAAAGGCGGGGACTAAACGTGAAAAAAGTTGAAACCACAGGGACCATCCGAGCAATTAACTCTAAATTTTATGTTTTTCACACATGTAAATATGTGATTAACTGGTGGGTCACATCCATGCTTTGTGACTTGTCCATGCCAAATCTGAACCTTTTTTTTAACAAACCTCACATCATACTTGTGAGTGGTGATTAGTTGATCACCATTCGCTAATACTAGGGATGCAAACGAATACGAAAAAGGTCTTATTTGTGTTCGTTTGTTAAGAAAATAATGTGTTCACGAACACTTACCGAACGAGATTTTCTATTTTGTTTATTAAGGCAACGCACGTGCTCATGTTCATTTGTTAATTTTAGGTACCGGACAAAAGTGAACGCAAATAGACACAAAAGAGTGTTCATGAACGCAAATGAACACAAACGAATGTTCATGAACACAATCTACGCAAATGAACACAAACGGACATATGTTAAATTTCAAATAAATCGACATCTTTCATCACAAACGCATTTCATATATCATACAGTTACCATAAAATATTGTCCCAAAAACACTAAATTATCATATTAAACTTGAAGTCCTCTTCTAATCCACCCAAAATAAGCTCAAAGTCTTCATTTAATCCACCCAAAATAATAGTTAATCAAAATAAGTGAACCAACACTAATATTTATTAGATAATCTACTATTGAGAATTTTGAAATACTTAAATTAAAAATAAAAGTCAAAAACCCTGATCAACCATCGAACACGTTACCGAACATTCATGAACGTAAATGAACGAACACAGACGAATTTCCTGTTCACAGTTTGTAGCCCTAACCAATACCACCAGAGGTGTACAAACCATTTTTTCAAACCAAACTGGTTTTTTAACCGGTTTCGGTTATTTTTTGTTGTGGGCAAATAGGTTCAGTTTTAAAGTCGTTTTTCAGGGTTCAAACCCCAAACTGGTTGAATCGATTTCGGTTTGTTTTTAAATCGATTTGGGACAAAAGACTAAGAACCGACTTCAACTGTTTTTTTACTACAGGTTTCAAAAATTAAGAATACGAACCAGTTACAAACCACCGGGTATGTTCGGCTTCAAACCGGTTTTTGTACATGTGGCTTTTTGCAATAGAGTGCTGTTAAATGTACCCATTTTCTACTGAACATACCCCCTCCTTCAACTTTCACATCAAACCCTTTTGTTATTCTTTCATTTTTTATCTTTAATTATTATTATTACTAGTATTTGTTTTTAAAACATTATTTTATTTAAAAAGAAACTTTTTTTGATTATTTGAAAAATAATCGTTTTCTTACGTTTTAAACTAAAGCGAGTCATTTTAATTTTGAAATGGGATTTTTTTGTTCATAGCGGCTTGAAGTGGGTATTCGAATTCAGTTTATATAAACAATAATACACAAAATTTAAATGAAGCTTTAAAGCCAACCAACAATTTTCTTTTTACGTCTTATTACTTTAAAAAAATAAAAGTTGTTAACTATATTAAAAACATTTTAATATAATAATAATACCAATAAAAATAGAAATAGAAAGATGAGAGAACTAAAATACGAAATAAATAAAAAATACAAAATCATCTGTTTTTTTTTCAAAAAAAAGTTCTAAAACTTTTTTATTGTTTAAAATCTTTTTTTTTATTAATTTTAGTGACGTTTTATAGAAGTATAATAAAATACTAGAAAGAGAAAGCGTCTTCAAATTATAATAATTTTTAAAAACAATATTTGAATCGTTTAGAGGGGTGAAATTTGATAATTTTTAAACTGTATTTTCAAGGGGGTATAAGTAGCTGGTCTCAGTCTTGAATAACCCGTTTCATAAACCCGCCCCTTTTATATCCAGCCGTCTACACACCTGTTTCACTTTCACTCGTCGGAGACCCTAAACCCTTGAAAAACTTCGAACCAGATTTCTCGATTTGATCAGGGATTAGATTATGGATTTGGAAGAAGAGTACGATCAAGGATACGACGATGAGGAAGAAGATATAACTCAAGAGGATGCCTGGGCTGTTATCAGTTCATATTTCGAAGAAAAAGGTCTTGTTCGTCAACAGCTTGATTCGTTCGATGAGTTTATTCAGAACACTATGCAGGAAATTGTTGACGAGTCTGCAGATATCGAGATCCGACCCGAATCTCAGCACAATCCGGGTCATCAACCTGATTTTGCCGAGGTTCGTTTTGGATCCTTTAAATTTAGGGTTTTCAGTTCGGATTGGTTGATTGAAGTTGTAGCACACGTTTGTTTGATTTTGGAATTATGAAAATTTGAGGACATTAGTAAGAATTTATGAAAATTTGAGGACATTAGTAAGAATTTGAAGGTTATTTGAGTGAACTGTTTAAAATTTGATATAATTTTAGTTGAATTATTGAAGATTAGGTTTTATCGAAATTGTGTTTTGATTTTTAGGGATTTAGAATGAAAATAGTAGAATTGATATGAAATTGACAAGGATTCCAGGGCTTTGAAAAAGAATAGAAACAATATTGAAGTGAACAAAGTGTTGCATATTGTCACATTTTGATGTCATTTGAAGATCAGGGTGTATTTTTTTTTTGTAGACATGAATCACGATCGAGAGCCAACCGTGTTAGATTATTCGGGAATTTAGCTGTTTGAGAGCCTGTTTATTCTCGGCTTTCTATTATAAAATGAAAATTAAAACACTTAATACTTTTGCTGCATATTGTCACATTATGATGCCCTTTGAAGATTAAGATATACTTCTTTATGTAGACATGAATCATGATCAAGAGTTATGCGTGTTAGAGTTACTCGGGAATTCAGTGTTTGAGAGCTTGTTTATGGTGCGCTTTTATTGATAGAAGAGATAAAAATCACTACTTTAGGCAGTAAACCAAAACATGCATATGTTTATGTTGTGTATGTGATGTAATCGTCTTTATTCGCTTGCAGACCATCTATAAAATCAGCTTTGGTCAGATTTATCTGAGTAAACCAATGATGACTGAATCAGATGGCGAAACCGCCACATTGTTTCCAAAAGCAGCAAGGCTGAGAAATCTTACGTATTCTGCACCATTGTATGTTGATGTAACTAAAAGGGCTATAAAGAAAGGCCACGATGGTGAAGAAGTCACAGAAACTCAGGATTTTGGTAAAGTTTTCATCGGAAAGGTACTTAAAATGAAATTACCGCTACTTTGAATTGCGAATGCTGACTTGGTTATTAAATATTATTTTTTTTCACAAATTTCAGGTTCCTATTATGCTACGGTCAAGTTACTGTACACTATTTCAAAATTCGGAAAAGGACTTGACCGAGCTTGGAGAGTGTCCATATGATCAAGGTGGATATTTCATCATCAATGGGAGTGAAAAGGTTCTAATTGCTCAAGAGAAAATGAGCACCAATCATGTGTACGTGTTTAAAAAGAGACAACCGAACAAATATGCTTATGTGGCAGAAGTTCGTTCAATGGCAGAATCTCAAAATCGGCCACCTAGTACCATGTTTGTCCGCATGCTTGCTAGGACCAGTGCGAAAGGGGTATGATATATTAATTTAGTATTGGATATATTTATTACCTTTAATAGTTTAATATGCTAGTCTTAAATGTATTAATTGTTTACTGTTTATATTTTGAAATTGCAGGGTTCTTCAGGTCAATATATCCGTGCTACACTTCCATATATTCGAACTGAGATTCCTATCATTATTGTGTTTCGAGCACTGGGGTTTGTTGCTGATAAGGATATATTAGAACACATATGTTATGATTTTGCCGATACTCAAATGATGGAGTTGCTGCGTCCATCGTTGGAAGAAGCATTTGTTATACAAAATCAGCAAGTATGCTTTTGCTTCTTTTTCTATACGTGTTTTTTTTTTTTTTATTATTTCGTGCTGCATTTTTAGTTGAAAGTGATTATTGCAACTTCAAAAATTAGAATCAGATAATCAATAAAAGATAGGAATAGTTATGTATTTGTGAATTGATTTTAACTTGATTATCCAAATCTTATTGTTGTGATCATAAATAATCAGGAAATCAGAAATATAACATGTAGTACACACTCATAATTGATTAATGATTATTACATCAGAAAACGACAAATGTAGTTGTTAATTGGTTTATCTTTATGATTTTTGTCAAGCCCTGAGAATTGAGATACTGGACCCTTCATTCATAAATTATTTAGTTAATCTTTGATCTTTCTCTCTCTAATTGCAGGTTGCCTTAGATTACATTGGAAAAAGAGGTGCTACTGTTGGTGTCACCAAAGAAAAGAGAATAAAGTAAGATTTTTGTTTATAATGTCTTAGGTAATTAGTTTGTATTTATAACCCTTTTCAATTCACAGGTACGCCCGCGATATTCTTCAAAAAGAAATGCTTCCTCATGTGGGGGTTGGAGAGTATTGTGAAACAAAAAAGGCATACTATTTTGGGTAAATCTTATTCCTTTTCATATGTGTTAATCTTTTGTATTGTATGTCCCTTTTTTTTTTCCTAATTTCGATTTGACTTCTATATTTTTATATGTACACGTAACGTGTTTTACTTTCATTAGATACATTATCCACCGACTTTTGTTATGCGCTATTGGACGGAGGGCTGAGGATGATCGGGACCACTATGGAAACAAGAGGCTTGATCTTGCGGGTCCATTGCTTGGTGGCCTTTTTAGAATGGCAAGTTACATTTTTTATATTTTTTTATTGTATCAGTAGGTATAATTATTTATCAAATTGGCATTTATTGTGCTAATGCAGCTCTTTCGAAAGTTAACAAGAGATGTAAGAGGATATGTACAGAAGGTAAATAAAATACAAGTTTCTTAAATGCATATTATTTCATATATATATTTTTAAGTATCATATATTTTTTTTTCACAAATTTGCAGTGTGTAGACAATGGGAAGGATGTCAATCTGCAATTTGCTATTAAAGCAAAAACGATCACTAGTGGCCTTAAATATTCTCTTGCTACAGGGAATTGGGGACAAGCGAATGCAGCTGGAACAAGGGCTGGTGTTTCACAGGCCTGGCTCTTTTTTCCTTTTTTTCTATGAGATGCGGGTGGTTTAAAATTATATTATTTTTAACATATGGTTAATAAACTCTACAGGTGTTGAATCGTTTGACATATGCTTCTACTTTGTCACATTTAAGAAGACTAAACTCTCCTATAGGACGTGAAGGTAAAGTTATCATAAATATTCTTTCTCTATATTAAGCTTCTTTTAAACGTATTTTTATACGTTTAAACAGGAAAATTGGCAAAACCAAGACAACTGCACAACTCACAATGGGGAATGATGTGTCCAGCAGAAACCCCTGAAGGACAGGTTAGTAAAAGATCGTTAATCTTTTAAACTGTTGTAAATAGATTTGGTAAATAACAATGTAATCGAAATAACACACCATCTATATAGCTTTAATTAAGCAAAGTTAATCATTATATTTATAATTTGGCATTAATTTTGATCATATTTGGCTGTTGTTATAGGCATGTGGGCTGGTGAAAAACCTTGCATTGATGGTTTACATAACTGTCGGGTCAGCTGCATACCCAATTCTGGAATTTTTAGAAGAATGGGGTACAGAGAATTTCGAGGTGAACATCATTAAGTCTATTAATGATAACTTTTATATTTGTTAATTTTTTAACGTTTTTTTATCTGATACATTTTTTTTTACCTTTTTAGGAAATATCTCCTGCTGTCATCCCACAAGCTACAAAAATCTTTGTCAATGGTCTATGGGTGGGAATTCATCGTGATCCCGACATGTTGGTTAGAACCTTGAGGAGATTAAGAAGACGAGTGAGTATTAGTATTAATAAAGTTTTCAATCTTGGTCAAAGATTTGTTGATATTTTGCTCAAGTTAAATCTTTTGATATGAATCATTTCTAACCTTTTAGGTTGATGTAAACACTGAAGTTGGCGTTGTTCGAGATATTCGTTTGAAAGAACTTCGAATTTATACCGATTATGGCCGTTGCAGTCGTCCACTTTTCATTGTTGAGAAGCAAAGACTTCTAATAAAAAAGAAAGACATCCAAAAGCTGCAACTAAGGGTATTCCAAATTTTGTACTTCATAGACTTTTAAGATTCTTGACATTTAACTCGACCTTTATAGTTAATAACTTCTTGTTTGTGTCTATCTTATCACAGGAAACCCCCGAAGATGGTGGCTGGCATGATCTTGTGTCAAACGGATTTATTGAATATATTGATACCGAAGAAGAAGAGACTACTATGATTTCCATGACCATTAATGTAAGTAGAGGCACAATTTTGACCATTAATCTATGTTTTAGAATCTGTATTTAAGTATATTACAGTAGCTGTTTATGAAATAATGATGGACTTTCTGATTAGTTCCAAGTTTAAAAATATAATTTTATAATGGGTGTAGGATCTTGTAAGCGCGAGGCTAAATCCAGATGAATCTTATTCGGATACTTATACTCATTGTGAAATCCATCCGTCATTAATTTTGGGTGTTTGTGCATCCATTATACCATTTCCTGATCACAACCAGGTCAGTTTTCACATTGAAGCTCTAGTTTATTTATGAAATTGTTTATGTTGCATGATGATAATTTGTTATTCTATGTGTAACAGTCTCCACGTAATACATACCAGTCAGCTATGGGAAAACAAGCTATGGGGATTTACGTCACCAACTTCCAATTCCGTATGGTATGTAACAAGTTATTTAATTTTCTCTAAAGGTACGTCGTTCAGTGATTCTTACTGTTTTATTGTGATTATGTGTGTTGTAGGATACATTGGCGTACGTTCTCTACTATCCTCAGAAACCACTCGTGACTACTCGAGCAATGGAGCACTTGCACTTCAGACAACTTCCAGCTGGCATTGTAAATATTTTAATATATATAATAAGATGTTCTAATTTATGTGAATACCTTTCCTAAGTCTCTTTTTTTTAGAATGCCATTGTGGCGATTTCCTGTTATTCTGGTTATAACCAAGAAGATTCGGTTATTATGAACCAATCATCAATAGATCGTGGTTTCTTCAGATCACTTTTTTTCCGCTCATACAGGTGATCTCATTCGCTTCATTTGTTTGTATATTGTTATTAAAATGCATCTTGTTAACGTTTTTTTGCTCTTTAATTTTTCCAGAGATGAAGAAAAGAAGATGGGAACACTTGTGAAAGAAGATTTTGGTCGACCCGATAGAGCTAATACCATGGTACGCGTCACCTTTTCCTGACCTATAAATATTTAACACCAATAAAGTGGAGTGGACTATCTCATTTTTTAACCCATTTATGTTTAGAACTGCGAAGTTTTATAGCTAAAAAGAATCTGGTTAAAGGTTGCCTTTATGATTTAAAGTTTAAACATTCTTCATTGCTTTATTACCTGACCTTTTTAATTTTATTTTACAGGGTATGAGGCATGGTTCATATGATAAGTTGGATGATGACGGTCTAGCCCCTCCTGTGAGTGCTCTGTCTTGTAGACGATTACATGCTATTTTCTTTTTTAGCTAAGATTCATTTTCTTAAAACACACGTTATAATTTAGGGAACTCGAGTTGGAGGTGAAGATGTGATTATTGGAAAAACGACACCTATTGCACAAGATGATGCTCAAGGTCAGGCCTCACGTTATACTCGTCGTGATCACAGCACAAGCTTACGTCACAGTGAAAATGGAATGGTTGATCAGGTACGCATCCGTTTTCTTACCGGGTCAACTTGACCCTGCGAGAATTGTATGGATCTGTTTCTTGACCTGCCCATTTTTCCACATACAGGTACTGCTTACTACAAATGCTGACGGGTTACGGTTTGTGAAAGTAAGGGTGAGATCTGTTAGAATACCCCAAATTGGAGATAAGTTTAGTAGTAGGCATGGTCAAAAGGGAACCGTGGGTATGACTTACACCCAAGAAGACATGCCGTGGACTGTTGAAGGCATCACTCCTGATATTATAGTCAACCCGCATGCTATCCCGTCTCGTATGACCATCGGTCAACTTATTGAGTGTATCATGGGGAAAGTTGCTGCACATATGGGCAAAGAAGGAGATGCTACCCCCTTCACAGACGTTACTGTAAGTCAACTTATCAGATGATAATATGATTCTGATTAAATTATTGTTGATGTGACGTCGGATGATGATACAGGTGGATAATATCAGTAAGGCGCTTCACAGGTGTGGTTACCAGATGCGTGGGTTTGAGACCATGTACAACGGTCATACAGGTCGGCGACTTCCGGCTATGATATTCCTTGGGCCAACTTACTACCAAAGGTTAAAACATATGGTGGATGACAAGATTCACTCACGTGGACGAGGTCCAGTTCAGATTTTGACTAGGCAACCGGCTGAAGGACGGTCACGTGACGGTGGGTTGCGATTTGGGGAGATGGAACGAGACTGTATGATTGCTCATGGTGCTGCTCATTTTCTTAAAGAACGACTGTTTGACCAGAGTGATGCATACAGGGTTCATGTTTGTGAACGCTGTGGATTGATCGCTGTTGCTAACCTTAAAAAGAATTCCTTCGAATGTAGAGGCTGCAAGAACAAAACTGATATCGTTCAGGTATTTGTCGGTTCCCCTTTTCTGCCATTCTTATGAATGGATCGATTTAGTTTACATTTTATCTCTAACTCGAAACTTCCGACTATTTTGGTCAAATCGACTCGACACTTACGGTAAAACCGGTTACTTAACATGTTCAACCCTCTCATTTTGCAATCTATACTGTATGATGTTCACAGATGTAACCTGTTACTGTATGTATGCAGGTTCATATTCCATACGCGTGTAAACTGCTTTTCCAGGAGCTTATGTCAATGGCGATCGCACCTAGAATGCTTACTAAAGAGATTAAACAAGCAAAAGATAGCAAGAAGAAAGGCGCTTGATACATCTGTATCACTCTCTGTGTACTCGGTGTTTCTGTATCTGAAAGAGTACTACATTTTGCTAGTACTTGTAAAAGTAGAAGAAAGGCGCTTGATACATCTGTATCACTCTCTGTGTACTCGGTGTTTCTGTATCTGAAAGAGTACAACTACATTTACTTTTACAAGTACGAGAAGTGGTATTTGTATCGAACTTTATTTGACAATGATTTATAATATAAACAAACGTTTGCTCATAATTTTATTTTACATTCAAGGACGTCCCATACCGGAAATCAATCATTTTCCTCCCCTAACACCAGAACTATTTTCAAGGACGTCCCATACTGATAGAACCCATTCTGATCCGAACCTAATATGACCTGTTACCCGCCCCGCCTCGCCCCACCCATTTGTCCGGCCTACTCTTAACCTTTAAACAGGAGGTGACTTTAGCTTACTATAGGTTTTTTAACTTCACCCACATTGGTTCAGTCTAGGGGTGCAAACGAGCCGAGCGGCTCGCGAGCTCCTCGAGATCGGCTCGAGAAAAAGCTCGAAACGAGCCGAGCTTGAGCCTAAAATAAAGCTCGTTTGTTTATCGAGCCCGAGCTCGAGCCTCGCATGTGAAGCTCGTTAGGCTCGTTGAGCCTTAGTGTAAACGAGCCGAGTCGAGTCGAGCCGAGCTTATTTAAACTTGTTTACAAGTCGACCTCGAACAAAATAATAAGCTTATTTAGTAAACGAGCCCTAGTCTAAATTTCACTTATCGAGCTCGCGAGCCTAAAAAGTCTATTATTTATATTATTTTTATTTAATATATTAATTAATAGACAATAAACGAGCCGAGCCGAGCTTGAGCTTGAGAAAATACTAACGAGCCGAGCTCGAGCTTTGAAAACAAAAGCTCGAATCGAGCTGAGCTCGAGCCCGAGCTCTCATAAGTTAATCGGGCTCGAGCCTTGTCGAGCTCAGGCTCAGCTCGGCTCATTTGCACCCCTAGTCCAATCTCCAAAATATTCTTTGTATTTATATAATATGTAACTAAGGGGTTGTTTGTTTACCTCTTAACGAGGCTCTTAATGGTTCAGACCTCTTACTAGTTCAGCACTTAATGGTTCAGACTGTTTCACGAGCAGATGTCTGAATGGTTCAGACATTTACCTCTTAATGGTTAAGATTTATACAGAGTCTGAATGGTTAAGGCCTCTAATCTGAATTGGTCAGACATTTGTCTCTGAACGGTTAAGCATTATACAGGCTCTTAATGGTTCAGACATCTTACTGGTTCAACACTTAACCATTCAAATGTTGCCAAACAGCCCCTAAATTAGAGTTGGATTTGTTTATTTTTTTGGACATAACTAAAAGAAAATTAAACAAGAGATATACACTATTTCTATATATCCATAGGAATCTTTCAAATTCGTTAGAATTAATAATCCTTATAATTCTCGTATGGAATTCTTTCACTAAAAGCATGAGGAGTCCTCGTTTAAATTTAGTATGCTCTTTATGATATTTTATCTCTAGAAAACATGGTCTTTTAACATAAATTTCATTCTTATATCATAGAAATACTAGTATTTAAAACCCGCGCGTTGCGGCGGGACCGTTAAACCAAACAAAAATAGATGTAAAAACCTTGAACCGAAAATTAATACCAAAATGTAAAACAAAAAAATATTTCCACGCGTTATAACAAAGACGTTGACAAATCCGAAATCTTATGTAAAAAAGTGAAGCACGTTGCGACGATACTGTTAAATCGAACAAAAATTAGACGTAAACACGTTGAACCACACACACGTTGCGACATGTTAACTCGCAGCTCAATCGAGTTTGAACTAATAATAATAATAATAATAATAATAATAATAATAATAATAATAATAATAATAATAATAATAATAATAATAATAATAAATTTATAAAGTATATGGTTTATTAAAATTAAAAGTAAACCATAAAGGTTATTTGGTATTTATACTAATACTCTAAGAAAAGATTTTTGTATTTAGTAATAATATATGGGAAGAAAACATAAATGTTTATATGCAATAGAGATCTGTACAGATAGCTATAAGACTTGTACATATAGAAAAAAAACTTAAAAAAATTAATCGATAACATATGGCATCCACCCATTGATCTACAAAATTTATCAACCAATCCCCAACATTCAAAAAATGTATAGTGAAACACACTCACATTAAGATTTTGATAAAGAGCAAATTACGTTTTTTACCCTTGCGTTTATATCACTTTTACTATATTAGTCCAAAATAAAGATTTTTAACATATTTGCCCCCATGGTCTCTATAACTAACCATTTTGGCCCCCATGATCTCTAGACTTAGGGGCCAAAATGGTTAGTTATAGAGATCATGGGGACAAATATGTTAAAAATTCTTATTTTGGGCTGATATAATAAAAGTGATATACTTACATGGGCCAAAAACATAATTTACTCTTTTGATAAATTATAGATGGATAAATTCTTTTATAATAATTAATTTATAAATAAAAAGCTTTTTGAGTTTGGTATATCTAGATTATCGAATTAATTTAATATTAACATAATAAAAATAAAATGGTCGTTTGTTTAAGAGTAGAAGTTAAAGCAAAATAAATCGAAAGAATTATGGTTTCATTTCAATATATATTTGCTTAATCGATAACATTAAATATATTAAACGGATTTTTAAGCATTCTTTATCATTTTTATTATAATAATCTGAAAATAATAAATAAATAATACATATTCGAAACATAAAGTAAGCAAATCCAATTGAGAATTGATTAGAAATCTAAAATTTTGTTTAAAATTATTTATAGAAAAAGAAATATTTATTTTTATCTAATTTTTGTTTAAAATTATTTTCCCTTATTATTTTGTTATTATTTAACATGAGAGATAAATAGAAATATAATATGAGAAAGCACCAGGAAGTGACACGTGTCCATAAAAGATTTTTGTTTATTATAATAGGAAGATAAGAATATATAATATAGAGTAAACTGCAATTTTACCCCCTGGGGTTTAAGCCAATTGGCACTCTGACCCCTTCATGGAAATAATTGCAATTTACCCCCCCCCCCCCTAAACGTTGTTGTTATGTTGCATAATTACCCCCTGTCGTCAAATAAGTTAACAGATCTGTTAACTGGGATGTGAAATGACTATGTTACCCTTTCATATTACCCCCTATGGTTTGTTCTACTCTGTAATATTACCCCTGGTGTAAAATGACTAAATTGTCCTTTCTTATTACCCCCTATGGTTTTTTGTACTCTGCAATATTACCCCCGGTGTTAAATAGTTCTTGCAAACCTTACCCTCTGCAGATATATAGGTCTGAAATTTTGAGAACATGAGATTTGGATAGAAGTATGCTTAAGTTGATAGGTAGCCTTGTGCCAAAAGAATTGCTAACAACAGCCCAGGATTGAAACTGAAAGAGAACGTGTGTTTGATTTATTTGTAGGATGACAAAACTTATCAAATTTCATTTACTCTTCATGTATTTGGGCATCGGGCATTTTCTAATTTCATGGATACCAGCAGGAACATGTTTTTTGTGATTTACGTTTTCTAGAGACCTTAGGGGCTGTTTGGTAGCCTCTGAATGGTCATTAAGAAGCTACCTCTTAATGGAACCATTAAGAATTTTACCAATGAGAAGGTAGAAGAATGTAACATGTGATGATTTACCATTCAGAGGTTACCTCTTAACCATTCAGACTGAGGTTACCTCTTACTCATTCAGAGGTTTTAAACCATTAAGAAGTAGCATCTGAATGATCATTATATGTTCCCGAGTCTCATTTAACAGGGGGAGGGGAGGGGAAGGAAAATTTTCTCTCCTAATCTCTCCAATTTGAGAGGATGAATATATAGTCATATTTTGTCATATTTTCTTCCCTTTTCCCTCCCCTCCCCCTGTTAAATGAAACTCGGGAACATGGTTTTTCATATTTTCATCTCTTTTTTCTCCCCTCCCCCCCTGTTAAACGAGACTCGGGAGGCTCCCAAACAACCCCTTACTCTTGAGTGAACGAGGGACTGTTGATGTAATTTCTGAACCGTAATGTGGTAAGGTTACTTTATCAGGGGTAAAAGTGGTTAATTTACTCTATGAAACTATTGTCTAAAACTGTTGTAATTTCTGAACTGTTGTCTAAAACTGTTGTTGAAACTATTGTTGAAGTAGTACGTGAATGCATTGGCAGGGGTAAAAGTGTATAATTTACTCTATGAAAATGGTCTTTTGCTAAGATTTCCCTTAGTATTATCCTCCTCCTAAAAAAAGAGTCAAATTGCTTCACAACCTCACCCTGTCTTTGGATCGCAAGAGCACAGATCTGCATCTTTGATCCTTTGGAATATTGATTTAGAAAAGATCATATCCCACCGACATACATATAGAGCCCCTTCATTCTTTATATGTTCAGGAAAGAATGTGGTATCAAATATACCGATTCGAATTTGTGATCATTTTTAGCTAATACTACAACAAAACTTGTAAAAAATGGTACAGATCTATAAGCAACTACTGAAGATCAAATGGAAATAACAGAAATAGCGACAAAACGTGACCAAAACTTTTATTGATTAACCCAAACCAAAAACGCCCAACCGAAACCCTAGATGTGTAAGATCTGTAACAATTAACAACAATACAACGATCAACTGATGAAATATCAGTTGATCAAATACAAGAACGATACAGAAAATACAAGACCTTCACACAGATCTTCAAGACGAGATCAACAAGATCTCTAACAAACCACACAGCTCGAGCACAAAAAGGAACGAGAGAAAGATGATAAACTGGAGAAAAGGGATTGTTACGCTAACAGTAACATTGTCCCTTTAAATAGGCTCATTCTATACGCACCCCCCTTTCCTGATTATACCCCCCGTTGTGAGAGGAAAACTGTCGGTCCCACGCAGGCCCCACCTGTAAGTATGTGAGAGGAGGGGGTGAAAAAAGTAAATAGGGGGTGTAGAAAGTAGCACCCTTTAAATACAAGTCTAATACAATTTACACAAAGGACCCTCCAAAACATACACTTTAAACCTTCAAGATTGCAAGACTTCATCGCAGCCCTTAACAACTTATGCCAGCAACCCTCAACTTCATATAATATTCCAGATAAGTCCCTTGCAAATATAACCTGTACAACACTTGGCCAAAACTATTAACCACATGTAACAGTTAATAAATAAAGGAATTTATTTCACATTGAATGATAATATTTTAGCATCCCCCCATCATTCAATTGTGAAACATATCAACTAACCCAAGTTTAGTACAAAATTCTTGATGTTGTATAACACTAAGTCATTTTGTAAACAAATCTGCAAGTTGACTTTCTGAGTCAACTTTTCTGGTACAAATAACACCATTTTGAACTTTCTCTCTTAAAAAATGTAAATCAAGTTCAAAATGTTTGGTTTGTTCATGGAAAACAGGATTAGCTGCTATTGAAATAACAGCTTGACTGTCGCAATATAGATCAATAGGTAGCAAACATTCAACTTTTAATTCGTTTAACAAATTTTGCAACCAAATTAATTCACAAGTCGCTGAACACATTGCTCGGTATTCAGCTTCCGCAGTTGATCTTGATACAGTGTTTTGTTTCTTGCTTTTCCAAGAAACAAGGCAATTTCCCAAAAACACATAGTAACCAGTAACAAATTTTCTGGTGGACAAACATTTTCCCCAGTCAGAATCTGCATAACCATACAACTTCAAACTTTCAGACTTCTTGAAACATAGTCCTTTACCAGGACTCTATTTCAAGTACCTTAACAACCTCAAAGCAATTTGCAAATGACCATCTTTTGGACTGTGCATCTACTGGCTAAGAAACTGGACAGTATAACTAATATCCGGTCTAGTTAACGACAAGTATATTAGTTTACCAATTAACTTTTGAAACCCAATAATGTTTTTTAAATCATTTTGATTTTTTCAATTTTTGAAGTAACAATATAGTTCTGCTCAATGGGATTACTAACAGGTTTGCAACCTAAAAAACCAAATTCACTTAACAGTTCCAAATAGTATTTTCTTTGATTTAAACTAACACTATCTTTTTCATACAATATTTCAATACCAAGAAAATACTTCAACATACCTAAATCTTTAATTTTAAAACTGTCACTTAACAGTTTTTTAATCTTATCAATTTCAGACTTAGAACTACCGGTAACAATGATATCATCCACATAGACAAGCAGTGAAATAAACACAGAATTTTTACACATAATAAACAATGAATTATTACATTTACTTTGAACAAACCCAATACTAAGTAAAACACCGGTCAGTTTTTCATTCCATTTTCTGGGTGCCTGTTTAAGTCCATATAGAGACTTAACTACTTTACAAACTTTTGTCTCATTTTTTTATAGTAACCCTGAGGTAATTTCATGTAAACATCTTCAGTTATAGCACCATATAAAAACGCATTATCAATATCAAGTTGATACATAGGCCAACTATTTTGAACGGCAAGTGTTATAACACATCTAATCGTCACCATTTTTACCACAGGCGAGAAGGTCTCTCCAAAATCAAGACCTTCTCTTTGATTAAAGCCTTTAGAAACTAGCCTGGCTTTAAATCATTCTACCTCCCCGTTCGACTTATATTTGACCCTATAGACCCACTTACACCCTATTGGTTTCCTATTAGGTGGAAGATCACTTAACACCCAAGTATCATTAGTGAACAAGGCTTCCATTTCCTTGTTCATGGCCTCAACCCACCTAGGATCATTAATTGCTTCTTCATAACAACTAGGTTCAACAGTTTTATTTAACGACGTTACAAAACACAAATTATCAACAGATAGAAAAGAATAGCTAACAACTTTTTCTATACCATACTTGGTTTTACTATTCATAAAAAATTTTTCAAATCTTTTTGGTAATACAGAAACTCTACTAGACTTCCTAAGATTTGAATTATTTCCCTCAGATGGGACAGTCTCAACATTTAAGGTTCCTGTGTCCTCTGCCACGCCAGATCCACCTCCACTACTATCCTCTACCCTAGATTCAGTGTGTTGAATTTCATCAACACTACTAGTGGTGGCAGATGTAGAGGGGACTGGCTGCTGATCATCACAAGACACCTCGTGAGAATCAATATTCCCATCTTCATCATCGGGAGTGACAGGAAGAGTGGAAGAAAACATTTCAATACTATCAAAAAATTTTAAATGATTCAGTTTATCAAAAATAGTTTCATCTTGGCTATTCACATGTTCAGACTTAAAAGGAAACACAGTTTCAAAAAACTTTACATCCCTTGAGTAAAATTCCCTTTTTTTATCCAAACTCCACAACTTATAACCTTTCTTAACATTAGAATAACCAATTAACACACATTTTTCAGCACAAAAGGAAAACTTATCAGAATCATCTAAGATAGTACTGAAACATATACATCCAAAGTTCCTAACATGCATTAAAGTGGGTTTAAAATTAAACATCAACTCATACGGACTTTTTCCTAACAGGGCAGACAAAGGCAACATGTTAATCAGATATACAACAGTTAAGATACCGTCAGACCAAAAACGAAGAGGTAGACCACCCTGAAACATAAGAGCCCTAGCCATATTTAAGAGATGTCTATGTTTCCTTTCAACAACGCCATTTTGTTGTGGCGTATAAGCACAAGTAGTTTGTATGAATTATACATTCGTTTTTACAAAATAACCTCATCTGATTGTTAATAAACTCAGTTCCGTTATCACTTCGAAACACTTTTATTCTTTTACTAAATTGAGTTAACACTAACTCATAAAAGACTTGAATATTTTCAAAAACTTTTGTCTTATTTTTTAACAAATAACACCAAACAGATCTTGAGTAGTTATCAACCACAGTTAAAAAATACTTATAACCATCTCTACTTGTCACCTTATACGGACCCCAAACATCCAAGTGAATTAACTCACCAACATATTTAGTTTTATGATCACTTAACGGAAAAGGTTCTCTAACTTGTTTAGACCTATGGCTTACATCACAAGGATGATTAACAACTTTATTAACACCTAAGTCATCTTTTAAAATAGTTAGAACTTGGTTTGCAGGGTGACCTAACCTACTGTGCCAAAGATTACTATTATTTAGACTATTAAAACAAAAATTAATAGTATTACCACTTTTGTTAACAAAATACAGACCATTGTCCTGGTTACCAGTCACCAGGACTTTCTTTGACTTCGAATCCTGTAAAGAACAGGTATTCTCATTAAATATGACAGTAATATGATTATCCTTAGCTAATTTGAAAACAGATAAAAGATTACCACCATAATCAGGAACAAAGAAAACATCATTTAAGATAACTCCATTAGCAAGTTTAATGTTACCAATTTTAGACACTTTGGCACTAGTTCCATTAGGATGTGAGATTTTAGATCAAACTCAGAAACATCTATACTATTAAACATATCTTTGTCCGTATTAACCATGTGTTGATTTGCACCCGAATCAACAATCCAGTTATAATCAAAACCAAAATTTATACTACTGAAACAACAGACAAAACCAGCATTAACATCATACACACAGTTGGACTTACCTCCTATATTGGAACTCTGAGGATCAGACCCGGTTTTCTCACTCACAAGACTTAACAGTTTGGCAATCTGCTCAGAAGAGAAAGGAGACATAGAAGAACCAGAAACCAAGTTTGACTTATTATTAGTTAACACATTTTTCCCAACCTGACCAACCCTTTTTTTAAAACCTGGAGGATATCCTACTAATTCATAACACCTGTCAACGGTATGACCTATCATATTACAGTTAGTGCATTTTAGATTAGGATTAGGTCCTCTAAATGGTTTCTTCTTAGAATCAAATGGCTGATTAGCCTTAGAAACAAACGAAACACTTTGACTTTTGGAACTACTACTAGTGTTTCTATGAGACTCCTTGTCACACCCCAACCGATGGCGGAAACATCGGGGGCGTGGCACTGAGCGAAACAGATTGTCCAGAAGTTTCCATAACAATTATAATTACCAATTATTTAAAGCAACACGTCCCATACCATGTCATAAAAGATAATATAATTATTACAGGCAAGATCTAGTCAAATTGTTCTGTTCCGACAACTCAGATTTTTATTACAGACAATTGTTTATTGTTGACCTAGGTCTTTCCTAGCCTCGATTTCACAGCAAGCTAAGCAAATAAGCATCCTAAGCACCTGTCACATACGTTAAAGTAAAAGTCAATACACATAGTGTAAAGGTGAGCATACAAGTTTAATAATAGCATATAGAGTTCGAAATCGTTACGCATAACCAGCACGTACACAGTGTAAAATGAGGCATGTTAGTTATCGACATGAACCTATCAATACCAATGACTGCGAGTTGACTGCCCAAGGCAGTTCGTATTGCATGATCACGACCGTGACCCATGTAATTAATTGTCCTTAACAACCCCTGAGTGAACAGGTGCTGAGTCCAAACAAATAGTACTATCGTTGCTAAGGCAGGTAGACAGCATTCCATGTGTAAATATAACAAACAAGCATTCATTAAGTCACGTATAACATGCGGTAATTAGTTAGCGATTAAAGTATTGCGTAGTGTGTTTGATGTGATTTAGAATATGTAACGTATGTAACACCCAAAAGTGCGTAAAGCAAAAAGGGATCGAGTATACTCACAGCGATTGGTGGATTGAAGGGAGCGCTAGAGAGTAAGGTTAGCCTGAACAGATTGATAGCATAACGATAAACGACGCGTAAAACGGAACAAGTGACAGTGGGTCGAACAACAGTTCGATCGGATGGTAGTCCGATCGGACAGCCGGTCGTTCGAGTGTTAGTCCGCTCGGATGGTCATCCGATCGGGTGACCTTTCGAGTGGATTGTTTCTTCCTTTGTGAAGGATGTGTTTGTGTATGATGGTTTGACTTTTGAAGTTTTCGTTGTAGCATTTTGAAAACATAGAAGTATCACTACCTTTCAGGTCGGTCGATCGGTCGGGCGTTCGATCGGACGACAACCCGATCGGTTGGATACTTTAGTGAGAACAAGTTCATAGTAGTTTGTCACTCGATCGGACGGTAGTCCGATCGGGTGGCAACCTTCGTGCATTGAACATGTTGAAAATTGTTTAAGTGTTGAAGTCAGAACATTACATGGCCGTGTGACAATCCGATCGGGTGGTAATCCGATCGGTCAGTAGTTCGTTCAATGTTCACAACTTCCAATGTTTGAAATAGATGTTAAGTGTGGGGCCAAAGTGCAAGTCGATCGGGTGACCACCCGATCGGACAGCAGTCCGATCGGGCGACACTCCGTTCTGGTGTCCCGGTCGTCTTCCTCCTTGGTCATTTTGATAGTTTGTCGATTTACCGAGATGTTTTGACGACGTGTTAAGCAACAGAAATCTCGTCAATACTTGGTACTCCTGATCGGACAGGAATCACCCAAATCCGGCCGGTTAACTGTTCGGGACGGTGTTTCATGTTTAACCCGAAATCGGTAATCTCGTGGATAGAATCCATATCTTGAACCAACACATCAACAAGAAGGAGTAAAAGGTTAGAACAAGCTCCGATTCTATCGGTTTTGAGGCATTGAGTGTAAAAGAGTTGAAAGAAAGTTAGAAACCATTTTTCAATCCTTTTTCACCTTGAATATGTTTAGATCTATGAAAGATCTTTGTTTATTTGTATGGAAATCGTTTGGATCTAAGTTGTTCTTGGTGGATTGAAGCCCAAAACATGAAGTTCCTAAGAACACCATAATGACATCATCCTAGAACACCTCAAATCTAGTGATTTCACGGTTAAAAGTTAGGATTCAAAAGATAGAAAGGTGTAGGAGTGCGTGTAGATTAAGAAAGTACAAGATTTAGGTTGAAATCTTACCGGAATCGCGAGAAATCAAAGGAAAAGTGGGATTGGAGCGCTGGTCAGACAGGAGTGTGCAAAAGTGGTAAGTTTGATGTGGACAGGGGGTATTTATAGGGTTTCCCAGAGTGGAAAGGGCTGGCCGATCGAGTGGCAGCCCGATCGAGTGGCTGGCCGATCGAGCGGCAGCTCGATCGAACGGCTGGTCGATCGGCTGGTCACTTGGTCGACCAGTCACTTGGTTCGAGTGTTCGGTGCAACGAGTTTTGCCGTTTCGATTGGGATTGCGATCGTTGCGATGCGATAGAGTTTCCTATTCAAATTACTTTTAATCCCAACTACCATATCAACATACAATCATCCTTATTTAGTATTCGTTTAACGTTTGCGATTCGATTGCGATTGAGTTTTGATTGCGTTTCGATTAATCACCACAACATAACATAAATAAACATGCACAAGTAACACTTAAGGTACACACACGTATGACAATATCCAGAACACGTAATTCGAGTTGCGAGTGCGATTGCGATAGCGATAAATCGATAAAACATGCGATATATATCGAATAAACCTCGATTATTACAAGTACTCCACATAATACAACTAACGTAAGACATAAAATAGACTAACCACAAGTCAAAGAAGTCAAAACAAGAATTGAGCAAGGAGTGACAGATCGCTATTAGCAATCTTGTCTCCCCTTGACTTCAATCTTGACTTTGACTTTGACTTTCGAAACACGGGGTGTTACACTCCTCCCTAGATACAATCGAGAAAGCAACTTTGATAGAGGGCAACGGTTCTCTTGTTAACAAATTTGTTCTTATAGGCTGGTATACATCGTCCAAACCCATAAGAAACTGTATTAGCTTAATAAGAGTTGAAAAATCATTATAATCCTTTGCAGCATTGCAAGAACATGTGGGTAACTGAACCATGGCATCAAACTGTTTCCACATGGTATTTAGTTTATGATAATATTCAGAGACAGAGCTCCCATTTTAAGAGATACAATTGATTTTTTTATATAAATCATAAACAACAGAACCGTCAACCTTATCATAAGTCTCTTTCAAATCTAACCAAACCTCAGATGCAAGTTTAGAAAAGAATTGTCCTAAATATAATTCCTCAGAAACAGAATTTAGCGACCAGGTCAACACAACCGAGTTGCATCTATCCGATTGACTACTTAGAACAGGATCATCAGTAGATTTTTTACATTTACCATCTATGAAACCAAATTTATTTTTAGCTTCTAAAGCTAATCTCATAGCACTAGACCAAACCTTGTAGTTTTCTGTACCTTTTAATTTTATTCCAACTATAGTCAAAGAACTAGAATCACTTGGATGCAAATACAGAGGATCACCTATATCCAGTTTGCTAATTAAGGTCTGTGAAGTACCTTCAACATCACCCATTATAATAGAGCACAAACAAAACACAAACCAAAATAACAAAAAAAAAACAACAGACAACACACAAGGGCCAAGCTGAGTCAGGGACCAGATTCCAGGTTCGTCACTCAGAGGTGCCTGGACAAGCCTTTACCCAGGAGCCACTACACACCTAAAAGACCTAAAAACACAAACAAGACAAGTCAAGCAAAAAAAAAAAAAACAAGTAATACAGAACACGCAACCACATATAATAAACAAGTAATACAGATCAAACAATCACATATATAAAGCAAGAAACAATCAACAATAAGAAGTGCCGGTCCTCACTACCCCAACTTTAACTAATCAACAACTGGAATAAAAGAGAGAGTATAGGAACAATCTTACAGCGGGTGCAAAGTCTTCAAAAAATATCAGATCTGTAGTTTTCAAGAACCACAAAATCTGATACAGAAAACCACCAAACACACTTCAGGTTAGTTTGCCCTGAAACTTCAATGGTTTCATAGACTAACGCAGAAGTCAGATCCAAGAAGATGCACAGAAATCAACCAACCCTAATTTTAGGGTTTCGTCCCGCAACAATAAGAACACCACCAAAGACACCAGATCTGAGAAGATCGGCCACCAGAGACACCAGATCTGAGAAGAACAACCACCAATCACAGTTTCCGAGAACAGAAACCCTAACAAAAAACAATGAACAATCAGAGAAAATTCAGCGGATAATAAGAAACTGAACAAATTAGGAGCTATCAAGCTCTGATACCATGTAAAAATGGTACAGATCTATAAACAACTACTAAAGATCAAACGGAAATAACAGAAATAGCGACAAAACGTGACCAAAAATTTTATTGATTAACCCAAACCAAAAACGCCCAACCGAAACCCTAGATCTTACACAGTAAGATCTGTAACAATTAACAACAATACAACGATCAACTGATGAAATATCAGTTGATCAAATACAAGAACGATACAGAAAATACAAGATCTTCACACAGATCTTCAAGACGAGATCAACAAGATCTCTAACAAACCACACAGCTCGAGCACAAAAAGGAACGAGAGAAAGATGATAAACTGGAGAAAAGGGATTGTTACGCTAATAGTAACATTGTCCCTTTAAATACCAGTCTAATACAATTTACACAAAGGACCCTCCAAAACATACACTTTAAACCTTCAAGATTGCAAGACTTCATCGCAGCCCTTAACAACTTATGCCAGCAACCCTCAACTTCATATAATATTCCAGATAAGTCCCTTGCAAATATAACCTGTACAACACTTGGCCAAAACTATTAACCACATGTAACCGTTAATAAATAAAGGAATTTATTTCACATTGAATGATAATATTTCAACAAAACTCAATATAAAGAATGAGTACAACAAATCACAGGGGGTAATTAGAAAGGCGGCTGATGGTGGTGGAGGTGGGTGATGGCGGCTAATGGTGGTTTAGGCGGGGAAGGTTTTTTTTTCTGCAGGGGGTAAGGTTTGCAAGAACTATTTAACACCGGGGGGTAATATTGCAGAGTACAACAAATCATAGGGGGTAATTAGAAAGGACAATTTAGTCATTTTACACCAGGGGTAATATTACAGAGTAGAACAAACCATAGGGGGTAATATGAAAGGGTAAGATAGTCATTTCACATCTCAGTTAACAGATCTACTAACTTATTTGATGGCAGGGGGTAATTATGCGACATAACAACAACGTTGGGGGGTAAATTGCAATTATTTCCATGGAGGGGCTAACAGTATCAATTGGCTCTAACCCCAGAGGCTAAAATTGCAGTTTACTCTATAATATATTTCTACACAAATGTTAAATGCTTATCAAGCAAAATTTTACACTGGTATGTGGCTACTCATTATTTTCTAGATCAAATGAAAATAAATAGGTTAAAAATGTATAGTATTTAATTTAATATATAAGTGTGAAAGGGTGTTGCTAAATGCACTCTCATTTTTTTAAAGTTTACTGATTGCACTCCCCCCTTGAACTTTGTAAATAAATACAATCAACCCTTGTATTTTCTATTTTTTTAAAAATTTGCATTAGGATATATCCCTATTTTTATAGGGAATCTACATGCCATAATTTGAATATTGAGATTTACGTGCCAATATGTAACACCCCGAAAATGAGTTTGGTAATTAACCCACGTTAATACTAAAAGACGGGTAAAGTACTGTTAGTGGTAAAAATAGCCCGGTGAATATTAGGATTTTAAATAAATAAACCTAATATTAAATAAAAGTAGTATAGAGGCTTTTGGAGGAAATAAAGTTTATAGAAGGCCCGACCTAACGGGACCTAAAATAAACTTAGTCATAAATATTCCCGAACCCGCTAAGTTAACTAGGAATATTTAACCTAGTTAATAAGTGGGAAAATTGTTAAAAGAAATAAGTAGGTTGTGGCCTACTTAATAACGAACCAAACACGAGGGGTTAAAGCGGGATAACTAGAAAAGTTATTTAATTAAAACAAACACAAACACACACACACACAGTGTGTGTTCTGGATCGAGCTCAGGGGCGACCAAGAAGGGTCAAACCCTAATCAACACAATTTCATCAAATTGAAGGGGTAAATCAAGTCCAAATCAAAATCCGAGTATGAATTAGTGATCTCCATTTAAAAAGGAGTCACGAGGTATGTAAATTTCTTGAGAAATCTCTAGTTGAAATTCTGAGCAAACCTAGAGAACTCGAATCTGAGCTTGCATGTTTGTTGTTTGGATGAAATTAGTGATGAAACTATGTCTAGGAGTAAACCCTAGTCATGTACTTGTTGAATTGATGTTCATGGTTGTGAATTCATGATCATACACTCATGTGTCAAGTGGGTTTTGATTAGGTAGTAAAGATGAGGATGTACACATGTTAAAAATCATCATAGTTGCTAGTAGGAACAAGATACTTAAACAATTTGCAAGTTTGAGTAATTGATCATAAGTGATAGTGGTGAATTTTAATGTTAATCTTGGTAAAAATAACTAGTTGGGAACTAGTTAGTAAATATGTAAAATTATGCACATTAGGTGTTTGTTAAAATGCCTAAATGAGGACTAAGTGTTGATAATGTGCCTAATTGAGTCTTGTGAACTTGATAGTGCAATCATATGTGTTAATTGGTGATTTGACTTTTAAATAGTCAAACCGACCATTAATAAGATCGAATGGTAATTGTGATAGAAAATATGTAAGATGGAATAGTCATAATTAATGATGACTAATATAACTGTCTTACGAATTATGATGATAGTTTGACGCATGACAAGCTAGGTGGAGGCTTGGAAAGGAAGCGGGTCAAACGAAGCAAGTATGAAGGAAAAACGTAATTCGGATGCAAAGTAAGTATAGCTTACACTAGTCTTAAATTGTGGGATATTTTCTTATCATAAAAAAAATTACGAATGAAATACCTAAACAATTGAAATAGGATGTTCCGACGTGTAGTCGAATGGAACAAGATAATCCAAGATGAAAGAAACCATAATAATGGTTAATAAGAGGTAAATCGATAATTTGGTCATATTACGTCGAAAGCAATAAACGGTTATTAAGTAAAATGACCGTACGGTGTTAAACGGAACGAGTCATGTAGATGAGACGATAATAAATATCATCTCGCATAGATAAATGATCAATTCGACCAAACGGGTCAAAAGGTGTAGACATCACCTTTTGACAACATCGACTAATGATTCTTTTGCCGAGTTAAATGCTTACAGGAATAGATATCCAATGGATACCCGCATCGTTTTTAATTAGCAATTATAAGGCAAGGTATTAAAACCGGGTAACAAGTTGATCCAAGCCAGGTACGTATTATAGATAAACACATCAATTAGAACTTGAAGTTCTATGAGAGTTAGACAAAGTAGAAAGGACATTCGGTTACCTAAAAAGGTAAACCAAAGAATTTAAATTATAGACAGAGTGTTTTGAAAATAAGATTTGATTAAAAATGAGATTTTGGGCGTACATGGCTTAAGCAAGCCCTTTTGTCGTAAAAGAAGGGTTAAAAATGACCAAAACGCCCTTGTAAGCAAAATTAAGCAAACAACCCTTAGAAGTTGTTTGAAAACGAGTTTTATAATCAAGTTAATACTTAGAATAAGTATAATAGTGTAAGATGTAAATCCTTGGTCAAAAGACTCTATATGAGTCTTTGCCGTAAATTGATAATACGAAGGGTAAAACTCGGATTAGATAGATCGTCACATTAAAACCATCACAAATATAGATGTGATGAAAGATCATTTGATAACTAATGTGAAAATAAAATGCTAGAAAGAAATGGGTGTGTGTTATGCGTCAAAGTGCGTAAATGTCCTTAACGGGTCAAAATAAGCACTTGAGTATAAGCGGGTTTAAAATGAGTAGGAAACCCGTGGTTTGAGCCAAATATGCTAGACGATATAGAAATTAGAAGGTTCACGAGAAATTGGAATCGAACAAATAAGTTTGTTTGATAAATACATGAATGGGTTAAAATGGGTAAATTCTAGTTTAAGCCGAATGCATAAAAGTCTCAAAACTTATTAAGCCGGATGTCGGACTTTAACTCCATATGATGGGGAATCAAATTACAAACATGTAGGAAGAAACGGTAGGTCAAACGGATAAGCGGATTGAAAGTTACGAATGTTTTCGTAACAAAAACGGCAAAATTGGAAAGGCTGAATGCAGGGACCACCGTAAATTACGGTGCCACCGTAATTTACGGTGGAGCCTGAAAGTGTTACGCCAGTTTATTACTGGTTTACGGTGGCAACGTAGAAAAACATGGGCTACCGTAAATTACGGTACCCACCGTAATTTACGGTGGACCTTGTCCAAAAATGCATTTTTAATTAATTTTGTTTTCCGGACTCGTTTAGATATGTTTTAAACCCTGTTCGACTAAAGCATTTCATGTTTATGAAATGTAGGTACTTTCTGGGATGCCGGAAGACGATCAAGCTCAACGAAGAACCGAACACGATAAAGATACACGCTTCCGCACTTTGTCACGTTGTAGATTTTTAAACAACAAATTCGATCACATTATGTAGAATAACTTATGATTTGTAAAAGTTTTAATAAACCCGTATTTTTATAGCATGCGTAGTCTTAACTACACATCTAATTGTTGGTAATTACATACAAAATCGTTAATCAGAAACTAGGGTGTTACACAATACATATGAACGATTCTATGGGGAATTTTTTTTTTGCACTGATTGAAAGGAGCTTAAGAGAGAGCTTGAAAAAACAATTTTATTCAACTTTGATTTTCATCTTCTTCCATAATATAGTTCTTTTAAAAAAAACTAGTGTTAAGTACCCCTCGTTGTGGCGGGGGCGTAAAACTATGCCAAATAACACCAATGTCACATCACTGTCAACATTCACCAACACTGAAATTGCGCCGTATTAATGCGAATAAATTAGACCGAATCGTAAAACATAGAAAATAATAAATAAGTCGATCTAGGATCCGTACGTTACAACGAACTTGTCAAACAGGAAAAATATATGACATAAAAACGTTGAACCACACACGCACGTTGCGTCGCGTTAACTCGCAAAATTTAGAACGGAGCGTAAAACAAAACGTAAAAACGTTGAACCACACACGCACGTTGCGCTGTATTAACTTTGAAACTTTAGAAAAAAACGTAAGACGAAAAATTAGTGAAAGATGAAAAGTATAGGTCATCATAGTTGAAGGTAAAAAAGTTGTGAGTTTAAATTACAAAAGATGAGAAGTTTTGGGTTAAAAGTAAAAAAATCAAATAGTTTTGGGTGAAAGTAATTTATCAAACACTTGTGGATTAAAAGTAAAAAATCAATCTTTTTTTGGAAAACCCCCTAAGCACTAAGTACAACACTAATATGCACAAAATTGTTGATAATTTATAGTGTTTAAATAGATTGATCAGTTATAAGAAAAAAAATGAATGCTCGAATAAAATATTAACGACATATAAGAAAAAACGGAATGCTCATAAAATAGAAAAAAACGACTTCGTCACTGTTGTTAGAAACCACTTTTTTGCATGGATTCTTTCTATTCTTTTTTAGTCTTGTAACAAAGGAAGTATCAGCCATTAAAATTGATTCCATGTAAAATGGCTCACTATTAATAAGGTCCACCAAAGGAGTATTAATGTCAATTGGGCTTTTGGGGTGGGTATCCAAAAGATTAGGATTAGGAGACCTGAACAATTGTATGACAAGATTCTTAGGATAGATAGGAGTTCCATACATTATGTCGACGAAGAAAAGAAATAAGATTGTTTATAGTATCAAATGATTCAGATTGTATCGACTTAATAAGGGTCAGATTTCAACAAGCAAGTGTTGTAGCAAGTAACAAAAATCATTGATGGGATCAATTATATTAAAATATTTTTAAAGGGGTGGAATTTGAAATTTTTTAAAAATAATATTTTTGGTAAGGGAGGTATGAAAAGTAAAAATGAGGGTGCATTTAGCCACACCCGTGTGAAACTGTAACTACGACAAATTTAATATTATTTAATTTGTGTTACTGATCACAATCCATGTGTTTAGTAGATGTTAGAGAGGTGTCCATGGCTTTATGCCTTTATAGCCTAGTGGCATCTTGGGGGTGGGATAAAACTTTGAGACAAATAGGTTCGATTCCCACAAGGGTGTTTTTCCTATATTTATTAGGTTTCCTCCTGAATTGATGTATAGGCATTATGCCTAGTGGAGATGGATATGATCGGGTGGTTCCGCTGGTGGCACGATGATACTCCAGTGGTCCGTCAGTGATCCAAATTTGTCGTTCAAAAAGAAAATAAAATAAAATAAAAAAATAAATAAATGTTAGAGAGGTGTCCGGTGATGCGGCAAGAAAACACTAGCATCCGTAATCGTGTAATATGTTAGTTTTTAAAATTAAAAACTACAGTAATACATTACTCAGATTGAAAATAATAAAATATTCGTCTTTATGGTTTAATTTTAAAAGAAGTATCAGCGTACGGAAATTTTATACTCATCTAAAAATCGGTGTGTGGGTGGGGTGGGGGTTGGTTTTAAAGTCAACAATATGTTTAAAAATCGTGCCATTAGTTTTAAAAGTTGTAATTACTTAAACTTTTGAAATGATTTAACATTATCTTTTTATCCTTATTATGTGTAGGGGTGTTCATGGTTCGGTTTGAAATCGTAAAACCGTTCAAACAAGTCATTGGTTTGGTTTAATAGCTGAGTTATTATTTTATTTATCGGTCGATACTTTGAAAACCGGTCGTATAAAAGATAAGCATACAACAACAATGATTTTGGGGAACTTGCACAATGTTTCATCTAGAAAAGAAATAAAAATTTGTTTCCTCCTTTACAAAACAACTTTAGGCGCAACTAGAGTTATAGTTAGATTTTAGTTCATATTCTGAAGTCAGGTTTGAGTTATTCTACAAAGGAATATAAAAATAAGAAGTGAAGAAGTCACTATAGAGTGACAAGTGTCCTAAAAGAAATCAAGTGAGAAGAGTAATTTTGTCAAAGAGAATAAAAAGATTATGCACATGAAAGTCACATGCTATTTCCCCATATTTTTTAAACGTCCATAACTTTTTTATACGGCATTTGTTTTAAAAAAAAACTAGACCATAAAATCGATAGTCTTTTTATCTTTAATATGAGTACTATATTGTCATATTTAGAAAAAAACGAAAACCTAGTTGCTTATTACACAATGGACATAACGTAAAACACAATGAGAAAACCGAGTTGCATATTACACAATGTACGTAACATACAACACAATGAGTATCAAACCAAAAACACAATGGAAAGTAGACCAAAAACACAATCGACGACAACAGATAAAAGACACAATGGATACTAGACTAAACACAATGAGTATCAAACTAAAAATACAATTGATGACAACAGATAAAAGACACAATGGACAACAGACTAAAACACAATCAAACTAAAAACACAATCGATGACAACGGATAAAAGACACAATGGATAGCAGACTAAACACAATGAGTATCAAACTAAAAACACAATTGATGACAGCAGATAAAAGACACAATGGACAACAGACTAAAACACAATCAAACTAAAAACACAATGGAAAGTAGACAAAAAACACAATCGATAGCAACAGATAAAAAACACAATGGATAGCAGACTAAACACAATGAGTATCAAAATAAAAACACAATTGATGACAACAGATAAAAGACACAATGGACAACAGACTAAAACACAATCAAACTAAAAACACAATGGAAAGTAGACAAAAAACACAATCGATGACAACAGATAAAAGACACAATTGATAGCAGACTAAATACAATGAGTATCAAACTAAAAACACAATTGATGACAACAGATAAAAGACACAATGGACAACAGAACGCAATGGGGATAAGCCAAATTAACATTGTGTTATAAGTTTTGATAATAACACAATGTATAGAAACCTTAGTAAAAACGTAAAGACCAAAACCCAGTTGTAAGACACAATGACCAGAACCTTTAACACAGTACAAAGAAAACCCAGTAAAAATGATTTTTTTGTTATTTTATTTTTATATAACAATATCATACTCATATTAAAGATAAAAAACACTCATTATTATGGTGATTTTTTTAAGAACAAATGTCGTATGAAAAAGTTATGGACGTTTTAAATTGATGGGAGGAATTGACATGTGCCTTGCATGCGGAGAGAGAAAATCAATAAATATTAGATTCCTTTATGCCCTTCCATTCTTTTATTTTCCCTGAAATTAATCTCAACCCTCAAATCTAAGATCAATGGACAAGAATCCTTCTTACCCATCTTATTTATATTATCCTTTGTATTTGATCCTAATCATCTGAAATCAATATACTACAAAAGCCTAAATCATGGAATTAAACCGGAACCAATTTAATTTTCAATAGTTTAGTCTTGGTTGTTGATGATCAAAAACCGTTACTTGCGGTTTAACTTAAAAACTGTTAAAATCATACCACAAACTATAAATATAGTAGATTATATAGACTTATATAAAAAAGTATATCGTACAATATGCCTTAACATATGACGTGTACGCGATGGTAAACTCGCACGTTATATTACAAAAAAAATTGAAAATCGCATGTTATATGTATGAAAGTGGCTGTATTTTTAATAAAATCGCATGTGTGTATATATACTAATGAAATCGCTTATGTATATATATGAAAATCGCATGTGTATGTATATAAGTGAAAATCACACGTTATAAACCAAATTTTGCATGTTGATACTGAGTCGCGTGCACGTCGTACGTTAAGGTATTTTGTACGTTAACCGTGCTCTAGACTTATAAAACTTGTTTGATTTTGAGTAAATTGCCATTTTAGTCCCTGAGGTTTGGTCCAAATTGCCATTTTAGTCCAAATAGTTTTTTTTTCTCCTCTGGGTCCCTAACTTTTCCATTTTCTTGCCATTTTGATCACATTGCCTAACTCAGTTTAAAAATCTGGTTATACCAGGGGTATTTTTGGCATAACTGTTGTGTAGTGATAACCACGGGTAGTTTACAACATAATTTATAGAGTAAACTGCAATTTTACACCCTGAGGTTAGGGGTGATTGGCACTCCTACCCCCCTAAGGAAATAATTGCAAAAATACACCCCACTGTTAACCCTTATGTCGCACTTCTACCCCCCGCCGTTAAATTGGGTTAACAGTCAACATAATAAGGTAATGGTCAAAGGGTAGAATGGTCATTTTGCTATTAATGTGAAGCTTCTTCTTCACAACACCCCTATAAGTAACATAAAGAAGCACAATTACCCCCCACCTTCCCACCATCGTCCCCAAACCCTGCGATCGGTCATCTTCTCCGGCGATCAGTCTCCACCGATCAGTCTTCTCCTCCGGCGATCAGGGATCTCCTCCGATCAGTCTTCTCCTCCGCTATCTCCTTCAATGCCGGTTGTGTGTTGGCTAATCTGCTATCTCATCCGCCACACCGCAGGTATAATAGGCCATTGTTAGTTAATCATGGTCAGATTTAGTAGTTATCATGTTATAAACAGGGTTAGGTCTGATTTGGTTCACTGTTGGTTTTTTTACAGTTGACCTGACGATGAGCTTATCAAGCTCATCATTGGTGGTCCACCTGGTGGTCTCCGTGTTTGGGAGGCATGTCCTCAACTTCCATTATCCACCGGAGAGTTGAGCGGATGTATTTTGTAGGTTAAGTTAACTTTGAAGTAGGATGACATTTGCAGCAGCTAGACAATCATCATTTTGTATGTTAACCTAGCATTAGCAAGTTAGACAATCATCAGTTTGTATGTTGATGAAAATGATGTTTAATCCATCATTTTGTATGTTGATGAAATTGTTGTTTAATCCAGAAGTCTGATGTTTGATGTTTGATGTTTTGATGAAAATGCTGTTATAGGTTGTTGAAATGTGGAGTAGGTTAGTTGTTGAAATGTTGAAATGTGCAGCAGGTTATAGGGTGGGTGTTATGATCATACAGTTACATGATCATACAGGTTAGATGTGCAGTTGATGATCATACAGTTACATGATCATACAGTTGATGATCATACAGATTATGATCATACAGTTACATGATCATACAGGTTAGATGTGCAGTTGATGATCATACAGTTACATGATCATACAGTTGATGATCATACAGGTTAGGATCATACAGTTACATGATCATACAGGTTAGATGTGCAGTTGATGATCATACAGGTTACATGATCATACAGGTTAGGTGTGCAGTTGATGATCATACAAGTTAGGATCAAAAAGTGCAGTTGATGACAGTTACATGATCATACCTGCTTGAAGTTTAAGCACATGAAACCTATAAACATGCAGCAGGTATGTGCCTTTTTGTAGGTTAAGTTGTAGGTTAACTTAACTTTTTGTAGGTTAAGTTGTAGGTTAAGTTAACAGTGGTCAAATGTGCTAATGTTTGATGACAGTGGTCAAATGTGCTAATGTTTGATGACAGTTACATGATCATACAAGTGTTTACAGCTAATGTTTGATGACAGTGGTCAAATGTGCAGTTGTTAGTTGTTGGTTAGTCCATTTGATGATCATATATTTCAGGGCAAAGATGTAAGTATTCACTTGCTAGCCATATGAATGTGCAGTTGATGACAGAAACCTGCTAGCCATAATATGCAGATTACAGTTGAATGTGCAGTTGAATGTGCACTGATGCTTGAATGTGCAGTTGAATGTGTGTACTGATGCTTTCATGTGTATACAGGTATTTCAGGGTGTGTACACTGATGCTTTGATGTGTATACAGGTATTTCAGGGTGTGTACACTGATGCTTTCATGTGTATACCGGTATTTTTGAATGTGTATACTGATGCTTTCATGTGTATACTGATGCTTTCATGTGTATACAGGTATTTGAATGTGTATACATGTATTTTTGAACAAGTATGATGTTTGATCAAACTGGTTTGATGTTTGATCAAAATGAACAAGTATGAATGCTTTAATGAATTGATGTTTTGTTTCAGATTACGTGTTCAAAATGAAACTATTAGGTTTTAGATAAAAAACAGGTTCAGAATTTTGGTTTAGAATCATAGAACATGTATTTGATTTTGGCGGGAAGGGTTTTGTAAATCTCAGGGGGTAACTGTGCGACTTAACAGGAATGTTGGGGGGTAAAATGTAAGGGTAGTATAGTAATTTCAACTTAGAGTTAACAGACTGTTAACCCAATTTAACGGCGGGGGGTAGAAGTGCGACATAAGGGTTAACAGTGGGGTGTATTTTTGCAATTATTTCCTTAGGGGGGGTAGGAGTGCCAATCACCCCTAACCTCAGGGTGTAAAATTGCAGTTTACTCTAATTTATAAACCTCATAATAATTTAATACAAAAAATACACCTGATTAATGAAATCGCATGTGTATATAAATGAAGGGGTAAGATCAAATAAAAAGTTGATTTTGCCTAAGTAGGATGAGAAGGAATCTTAACAATTCATTTTTCAAATCAATGGTTAAGATGAAAGTGTAAGAGAAAGAAGGAGTGTAAGGGTATCTTGGGAAAATCCTATTTATGGACTTTCTCTCTCCACATGCAAGACACATGCATATTCCACCCCCCATTTTTTAAACGTTCATAACTTTTTTATACGATATTATTTTTTCATAAAAAATTCACCATAAAATCGAGCGTATTTTTATCTTTAATTTGAGTACCATATTGCTATAGAAAATATGAAGACTAAAAAAACCCACTAAAATGTGTTGTATTTATATGTTGTATAACATTTTTTTGTGCTAGATTTTTGTACTGGATTTTTTTATCTTAAATTTTTTTTTCTCAATTTTTTGTGCTGGATTTTTTTGTACTACATTTTTTTGCTGAATTTTTTCGTGCTATATTTTTTTGTACTAGATTTTTTTGTGCTATATTTTTTTGTACTACATTTTTTGTGCTATATTTTTTTATAATAGATTTTTTGTGCTAGATTTTTTTGTACTAGATTTATTTTGTTGTATGTTTTAAAAACAAAAGGGTGCCACATGTCATTTTCACTTCTATTTGTAAGGACCAAAATGCCCTTCATTCCTACTTATTAGGAGTGCCACATGTCATCATCACAATCCTTCTTAGGCTACTTAGGCAAAATTCACTTTTTAGTGGATCCTTCCCCTATAAATGAAAGTCGCACGTTATAAACCAACTTTCGCATGTTGATGCTGAGTTGCGTACGCATCGTAAGTTAAAACATTTTGTATGTTAACCGGGCTCTATTCATACTTGTTTGATTTTTGATCCCACATCGGGTAGGTGGACGAAAACTAAGGCTGGCAAATCGTGTCTTAACAGGTTTCTGACGGGGCACACAACATAAGTTTCAAACATGATTACGACTCGTTTAACTACTTTCTACCTCATGTTTATAAAACAGTGTTATCTTTTATGTACAAAGATGAATAAATGATAGATCCTAACATTGTAATTCTAATTATTTTAAAAAATTAAAAAAGTCAAAGGGTGTATTTTTCAGTCAAACAGGTCTAATCGTGTGTTAACAGATACCCAACTACCAGCCCTAACGAAAACACCTCAAAAAAAAAAAAAAAAAATATTACGTATAAAACCAGGGAACGGGGAAACGAAAATCATTTAGAAACTCTCACCAAGCCGCCTCTGTTTCCTCTACACATTGTGGCCGTTATCCGTAAGTAGGGTTTTATCGTAGAATAGGTTATGAACATGGAAGATGATTACGATCAACGATACAACAACGATGAGGCAGAAGATATAACCCAAGATGATGTTTGGGCAGTTATCAGTTCTTACTTCGAAGAAGAATTAGGGCTTGTTCGTCAACAAATCGACTCGTTTGACCAGTTTATTGATAATACTATGCAACAAGTTGTTGACCAGTCTCCAGATATCGAGATCCGACCCGAATCTCAGCACAATCCGGGTCTCCAGCCGGATTTTGCGGAGGTTTGTTTTGGATCCTCTATGATTAGGGTTTGAGTTCGGTATTGGAGCAAGAAAGTAGTTGGAAATTGTTTTGACTTAATGAAGTAATAAAAATTATACTAACACTAAATTAGGAAAATTTGAAGATACTTTTGAAAGTATTTGATTCAACTGTCTAAATGAGAGAGTCTAGCTCGAAGAGGCGAGCTTGAGCTCGAAATTGAACGAGGCAGCTCTGTTTGAGCTTGAGCTCGAAGTTAAACGAGCCAAGCCATGAGCCGAGCTCGGCTTGGTTACCAAATTAGTCAGCTCGGCTCACGTTTTTTCAAATCTAGTTTTTTTGGTGCTTTCTTCGAGCTAGCTATGAGCCGAGCATCAAGCTTTTTGAACAACACTAGAAACCTTGTGGTAACATATTGTAGATTTAACTGGTGAGTTCTAAAATTTCATCTTTAAAATCTAGACAGCCGAAGCATCTAAGGTTAGTTATAATTGTGTCTGGGATTGAAATAAAATAATATGATATTGACAAGGGTGACATGTTATCTTGACACTACTGACTAGTCATAAGTCACACGGCTGTGAATGGCCAATACGGGCTGTATGACAGGAAGGAAATAGGAATATGGGCGGCTGGGCTGGTTTTAAGTGATGAAAAATGGTCATATGAGGACCAAACCATACGCCCATCTTTGACTGACAGTGAATTGACATGTGAATGGGCAATACGGGAGGAAATAGCGACACGGGCCGTATTACATGGTGAAAAATGGTCATATAGGTTGTATGAGGACCAAATCATACGCCTGTATTTGACTGGCAATGAAATGACTTGTGACCACTAACAAAGTCATACGACGTGTATGATCTTTTTTTCAACTTGTAATACAACCCGTATGATGTGACGTGGGTTGGTGTACACTTTTAGCCGTTTAGGGGAGGTGTATCTTTAACAAAAAATGGTGCTTTTCCCTTTATAGAAGATAACAAACTCAATACTTGAGGCTGTAAACAAAAAAAATGCATATGTTCATGTTATGCATTTGATGTATCCATCTTCACTCATTTGCAGACCATCTATAAAATCAGCTTCAGTCAGATTTATTTGGGTAAATCAGTGATGACTGAAGCAGATGGTGATACCAAGCCATTGCTTCCAAAGGAAGCAAGGCTGAGAAATCTGACATATTCTGCACCATTGTATGTCGATGTATCAAAAAAGGCTATAAAGAAAGGCCATGATGGTGAACAAGTCACTGAAACTCAAGATTTTGCTAAAGTCTTCATTGGAAAGGTACTTAAAAATTGAAATGAATTAGTCAACATCTTAAGTCTAAATGGGTTGACTTAGTTAATAGTTTTTATCACAAATTTCAGGTTCCAATTATGCTACGGTCAAAGTACTGTACGCTATATCAGAATTCCGAACAGGACTTGACCGAGCTTGGAGAGTGTCCATATGATCAAGGTGGATATTTCATCGTCAATGGGACTGAAAAGGTTCTAATTGCTCAAGAGAAAATGAGCACCAATCATGTCTATGTGTTTAAAAAGACACAACCGAACAAATATGATTATGTGGCAGAGGTCCGTTCAATGGCAGAATCTCAAAACAGGCCACCTAGTACCATGTTTGTCCGCATGCTTTCCAGGACCAGTGCCAAAGGGGTATGCTACATCAATCGGGTATTAAATGTTTATTACCTTTCATATAATAGTCTTGAATGTATTATATTGTTAACTGTGTGTATATTGAAATTGCAGGGTTCTTCAGGTCAATGTATTCGTGCTACACTTCCATATATTCGAACTGAGATTCCTATCGCTATTGTGTTTCGAGCATTGGGATTTGTTGATGATAAAGTTATATTACAACACATATGTTATGATTTTGCCGATACTCAAATGATGGAGTTGCTGCGGCCTTCATTGGAAGAAGCATTTGTCATACAAAATCAGCAAGTATGCCTTTGCTTCCTTTTTTATGTGTGAACGATTTCCTGATCATCATATATAGTAGGTCATCAATCTTACTCTCTCTAATTGCAGGTGGCCTTAGAGTACATCGGAAAAAGAGGGGCCACAGTTGGTCTTACAAAAGAAAAGAGAATAAAGTATGATTTTCGTTATGTTTTTGATAATCAGGTCTTAATTATTGTTTTACCTTTAGTATTTATAAGTAGTTATAACCCTTTTAATTCACAGGTACGCCCGTGATATACTTCAAAAGGAAATGCTTCCTCATGTGGGGGTTGAAGAAAATTGTGAAGCAAAAAAAGCATACTACTTTGGGTAAATCTTGTTTGTTTTCATTTGTGTTTGCCTTTGATATAGTCCATTTTTATTTAATTTTATGTGAAAGTAATATTTTTTAGAGTAAACTTCAATTTTCGTCCCTGTGGTTTGCTGATTTTAACACTTTTAGTCCAATAGTTTAAACATTGCATTTATCATCCATTAGTTTCCTGATTTTAACAGTTTCAGTCCATTAGTTTTCTGATTTTAACAGTTTCAGTCCATTAGTTTCCTGATTTTAACAGTTTCAGTCCACACTGGTATAGACTGAAACTGTTAAAATCAGGAAACTAATGGACTGAAACTGTTAAAATTAGGAAACTAATGGATGATAACTGTAATTTATAAACTATTGGACTGAAAGTGTTAAAATCAGCAAACCACAGGGACGAAAATTGAAGTTTACTCTATTTTTTATTATCATCAGATACATTATCCACCGTCTTTTGTTATGTGCTCTTGGCCGGAGGGCTGAGGATGATCGGGATCATTATGGTAACAAGAGGATTGATCTTGCAGGTCCCTTGTTTGGTGGCTTATTTAGAATGGTGCGTTTTATTTTATATTGTTTTTATATATTTTTTTTCTAAAACTGGATTAGTCTTAGTAGATATCATTATATCAGTATTTATGGAATTGTTACCTCTTGTGTTAATGCAGCTCTTTCGAAAGTTAACAAGAGATGTAAGAGGATATGTACAAAAGGTTTAACGAAAACTTTAAGTTTCTTGAATGCATACCGTCTCATATCTTCTTTAATATCATAATCATATTTCATTAATTTGCAGTGTGTAGACAATGGGAAGGAATTTAATTTGCAATTTGCAATTAAAGCGAACATAGTTACTAGTGGCTTTAAATACTCTCTTGCTACCGGGAATTGGGGGCAAGCGAATGCAGCTGGGACAAGGGCTGGTGTTTCACAAGTGCTTCTTTTGCCCCTTTTTTTTTCTTACATATGATTTAGGAGATGTGGGTTATTTACATTTCTTTTCTTACATATGATTTATTTAATATGTAGGTTTTGAATCGTTTGACATATGCATCTACTTTGTCACATTTAAGAAGACTAAACTCTCCTATAGGACGTGAAGGTAAATTTATTATTTTTATTTTTTATTCCTGAATTTTGTTATGACATGGGGGTATCATAGGTTTTAATCGTATTTCACGTTTAAACAGGAAAATTGGCAAAACCAAGACAGTTGCACAACTCACAATGGGGAATGATGTGTCCTGCAGAAACCCCTGAAGGACAGGTAAGTAAAAGATTGTTTACACTTTTGCTTATGGATTTGGTAGACAAATTAGAAAGGAAAAAAAGGGATATATTAGACAAATATAGCAGTTTGTACATAATTTAGCACTGATTTTGATTTTATTTGGCTGTTATTAAAGGCATGTGGGCTGGTGAAAAACCTTGCATTGATGGTTTACATAACTGTTGGATCATCCGCAGACCCAATTCTGCAATTTTTAGAAGACTTTCATATGGATGTAATGCAAATTAAGGTTTCTTAAAATAATTTCCAATGTTTGTATCACTTTTTTATTTTTTTAAATTTGGTATATTTTTATTTCTGCTTTAGGAAATCTCTTTTGCTGCTATCTCGCAAGCTACAAAAATCTTTGTCAATGGTCAGTGGGTGGGAGTCCATCATGATCCCGACATGTTGGTTAGAACCTTGAGGGAACTCCGGAGAAAAGTGAGTATTTTATTAGTAATGTCATCGATCTTGGTTATAGACCTGTGCATATTTTTGTCAAAGTCACATCGTTTGATATTAATCATTTTTAATCTTTTAGGATTGTGTGAACACTGAAGTTGGAGTTGTTCGAGATATTCGTTTGAAAGAAGTTCGAATTTATACCGATTATGGTCGTTGCAGTCGTCCACTTTTCATTGTTGAGAAGCAAAAACTTTTAATAAAAAAGAAAGACATCCAAAAGCTGCAACAAAGGGTATAGTTCATAGATTCTACTTCCACACTTAACTCATCTTTATAGTTAATAACTTCTTGTTTGTGTGTATCTTTTCACAGGAAACCCTAGAAGATGGTGGCTGGCATGATCTTGTGGCAAACGGATATATCGAGTATATTGATACCGAAGAAGAAGAGACTACTATGATTTCCATGACCATTAATGTTAGGGGTGGCAGTTTCGACCTTGAAAATGGGTCAATTTGGGTTATATAACAGTGGGTCCACTCTAAATATGTTACCTATTAAATGAGTTGAACATTATAGAAGTCACCCTAAACATACCAATTTTTACAACCTACTAATTGGATCATTTTTATAATAAAATAATTGGCTCAATGGTTTAATGTATTAGTTTATGGAAAAAAAAAGGACTTCCGAAGTAATTCTATGTTTAAAAAAATGAATTTTTTTAATGGGTGTAGGATCTTGTAAGCGCAAGGCTAAATCCAGCTGAATCTTATTCAAATACTTATACCCATTGTGAAATCCACCCATCATTAATTTTGGGTGTTTGTGCATCCATCATACCATTTCCTGATCACAATCAAGTAAGCTTTTATATTCAAACTGTATTTTATATTTTACAATGATTTTTTTTTGTTGTTGGATGGCTATAATTTGTTATTTTGTGTTTAAAACAGTCTCCACGTAATACATACCAGTCAGCCATGGGAAAACAAGCTATGGGTGTTTATGCCACCAACTTCCAATCCCGTATGGTATGTAACAAATTATTTTCTTTTCCCTAAAAAGTTACGTCATACGGTTACTCACTCTTAATGTTTTATTGCAATTATGTGTGTTGTAGGATACATTGGCGTACGTTCTCTACTATCCTCAGAAACCACTAGTGACTACTCGTGCAATGGAGCACTTGCACTTCAGACAACTTCCAGCTGGCATTGTAAATATTTTAATTATATATACTTATATAGTGAGACATGTTCTAGATTTATGTGAATACCTTCCCTGATTTCTCTGTGTTTTAGAATGCAATTGTGGCGATTTCATGTTATTCTGGATATAACCAAGAAGATTCGGTTATCATGAACCAGTCATCCATAGATCGTGGTTTCTTCAGATCACTACTCTTCCATTCATACAGGTTCTCTCAGTCGATCCAACTGACCATGTTGTAGTTTTTACCAAGGTTTTTTTTCGCTCTTAGATATTGATATATGTATGTCTTGTCCAGAGACGAAGAAAAGAAGTCGGGGACGCTTGTGAAAGAAGATTTTGGCCGTCCTAATAGAGCTAATACCATGGCAAGCTTCATTTTTTTACCTGATATATAAATATTCAGACCAACACAGAGGACTATTTTAATTGTTAACCCATTTATGTTTAAACTAGTCAAGTTGGATATATGTATTCTTTCTTGTTACTAAAATTACAAGTTTTTAGCTAACAAAAGTTACTTTATTGAAGATAAGTGTTGGCGAGTCAATCCAACCTGCTCATTTTATTTTTCAATAAATTTTTATAGGGTATGAAGCACGGTTCGTATGATAAATTGGATAACGACGGACTAGCTCTCCCTGTGAGTGCTCTTTTTTGACTTATTAAATGCTATTTTCTTTCTTAACTAAGGTTTGTTTTCCTGAAAACAACTAAATTGTAACTTAGGGAACACGAGTTGGAGGTGAAGATGTGATAATCGGAAAAACGACACCTATTACTCAAGATGAGGCTAAGGCTGGGGGTGAAGCCTCACGCTATACTCGTCGTGATCTCAGCACAAGCTTACGCCACAGTGAAATCGGAATGGTTGATCAGGTACGCGCACCTCTTCTTTTCAGGTCAACTACATTTGACTGAACTGTTATCTATTTCCTGACCCGCCCATTTTACCACTTACAGGTGATGCTGACTACAAACGCTGATGGGTTACGCTTTGTGAAAGTGAGGGTGAGATCAGTAAGAATACCCCAAATTGGAGATAAATTTAGCAGTAGGCACAGTCAAAAGGGAACTGTGGGTATGACTTACACACAAGAAGACATGCCGTGGACTGTTGAAGGCATCACCCCTGATATTATAGTCAACCCGCATGCTATCCCATCCCGTATGACCATCGGTCAACTTATCGAGTGTATCATGGGGAAAGTTGCTGCACATATGGGCAAAGAAGGAGATGCTACTCCCTTCACAGATGTTACTGTAAGTCACATTATCTCTTTTAAGTCTTTAACTGATTATCTTGTTCTGTTTCAAAATTTAATGAGGTGGTGTTGAATGATGTGGCAGGTGGATACCATTAGTAGGGCGCTACTCAAGTGTGGTTACCAGATGCGTGGGTTTGAGACGATGTATAACGGTCATACGGGTCGACGGCTTCCGGCCATGATATTCCTTGGGCCAACTTACTACCAAATGTTAAAGCATATGGTGGATGACAAAATTCATTCACGTGGGCGGGGGCCGGTTCAGATTTTGACTAGGCAGCCAGCTGAGGGACGGTCACGTAATGGTGGGCTGCGGTTTGGCGAGATGGAACGAGACTGTATGATAGCTCATGGGGCAGCTAGTTTTCTTAAAGAAAGACTGTTTGACCAGAGTGATGCGTATAGAGTTCATGTGTGTGAACGTTGCGGCTTGATCGCTATTGCTAATTTGAAAAAGAATTCATTCGAATGTAGAGGTTGCAAGAACAAAACTGATATCGTTCAGGTGATTTATCTTATTGGTTTCCTTTTCTTGTTATTCATCGTAGAGGTTGGAAGTTTAACTTGTTCCTTATGAATGAGTTGATTTGGGCTATAATTTATCTTTAACGTGCCAAATGACCCGTTTTTGTGTGTATGACACATATTTTTGCCATCTCTACTTTATGGTGTTCACAAATGTAACCTTTTACCGTATGTATGCAGGTACATATTCCATACTCGTGTAAACTGCTTTTCCAGGAGCTCATGTCAATGGCGATCGCGCCTCGAATGCTTACAAAAGATGTCAAACAAGCAAAAGACAACAAGAAGAAAGGCGCTTGATACGTTTGTGTGTAGATGTACTTCTTAAAGAGTACAGTTTCAATCACGAGAACCGTATCTGTACCACGTATCAGGAACGTAATGGTCTATAAACTTATCATGTAAACAAATTGCGTGATACAGTATGAAATTGGAGGCCAGCAGGGGCGGACCTTTAGTTATGTGGGGTGTAGCCCGGGCTACAGCTCAAGTTTTTACTAGTAGTGTTAATTTTTTTTTTTTTCGATTTTTATACATAGGACACCCCTGAACAAGTACGAGGACACCCCTCAAATTTTTTTTTACAAAATAATAAGATGTTGGTAAGCCCAAATAAGTAAATAATAACACATTAGGTAAGCCCAAATAAGTAAATAATAACACATTTGCTAAGCCCAAATAAGTAAATAATAACCCAATTGAATGATTATTGATTTGGGCAATTGGGCGGCATGTTTTACCACTGTTGGATATCGAACAGACGTGAACAAACAAAAGAGCCAACAACATTGAACGAACATCAGTGGCACTTCGACTTCGGCAGATCATTGAACGACCAGACATGAGAGACGTCGTCTCCAAAAAACGAACGAACGGAAGTACATAATCTGATTATCGGCACTTGAACTTCGGCAGGTTTGTTTCGATTTCGAACAGATTGTTTGATTTATAATTGTTACTTGTTTGTTTGATGATAATTGATTTCGAACAGGTTTTTTCGATTTCGAACAGAACTACAGAAGTCAGAAGATAATCTTCGACATCATTTTGAAGTTGACATTTTTAATGAGGTTTTAGACATGCAAATTCAAGAATTAGGAAATCGATTTAGTGAGGTAACAACTACTTTGATAAAAAAATATGTCAGGTTTAAATCCTTCTAACGGTTTTCCTAAGTTTGACCCATCGAAGATATTGGCGTTTGCTAAGATGTACCCGAATGATTTTACTACACAAGAAATAGGGACTCTTTTGGGTGATATTGAGTCATTTCGTCACACAATAAGCGATGATGATAACTTTGACAACTTGAATGGAATAAGTGATCTTGCGCGTCTTATGGTTGAAACGGGAACACATATATCTTGTCCTTTAGTTATTCGGGTAGTTAAGTTAGCTTTGCTTGTACCGGTTGCAACTGCAACCGTTGAAAGATGTTTTTTGAAATTGAAGCTTGTCAAGACGGATTTACGCAATCGAATGGGCCAAGAATTCTTGAACAATGCTATGGTTTGTGCGGTCGAAAAGAATTTTTTACGTGAAGTAAAAGACGAGGATGTGACGGAACGATTTCAAGCTATGAAAAAAAGAAGAGGACAAATCTATTAGGTAATTGTTTTACTTTTTTATTTATTGTCGTTTTTTTAATATTGTATGATTGCACGATTTTTTTTTTTGGGAAACCCCTGAGTTGATGTTCTAGTTCCGCCACTGGAGGCCAGTATACTCGGTTTTTTAAATGGATTCTTTTCTCTATATCAGGTACCGAGATGAAGGATTTACCACAATGCTTTTCATAAACTGTAAACAAATATGCATATAAAACTGAAGCATTTCATCACTTCTTGTGTCTCTCTTGTTTGAGGCTTTGTTGGTGTTCATGCTGTTGCTGCTGCTTTTTCTTTAGCTTGAGGTTCTTAGTGTCTCACACAGTATCACACACTCACTATTCACACTTATATTTCGAGATAATACTAAAACACAAGTGCAGATTACAAACCTATTTATAGGTATTGGTTTGGCGGTTATACACCAACCGAAACAACTGTTTATGAAGAGAAGATAGATAAATTTAGAGGTTATATATATATGGTAGGGTTCATGAGTGAACAATGATGTATTTGTGAACAAAATGAACTTATCCCAACCATTGATTTTGTAGATCTAGATTTTTTTATTTAGTGACAAGATTCTAATTATCTTTTGTAACTTACATGTATTTTAATAGACACAACGGTATAATTGTATTTTTCCCTCTTAATTTAATTAATCGTTTTTTTTCTCTCTCCTAATTTCTCTTTCCAATTAAAAGAATATTTAATTACATTCTCTATATTTTTTTCTTTCACAAATTACCTAACTTAATACTTGATAATTAAAAAAAAAAATACAAACCTTATCAAATATTGTTCCATCTAGAACACGATTAAAAATATTTAATTACATTCTTTATACATATATGTTTAGATAAATGTTTGATGAAAAGATGCATAGTGAAAACAATATGTAATAATACACAAGTGTATAGGTCTTACCGACCTGTATACACTATGTACTTGAATAATACACAGGTGTATACGTCTGGTATATACCGACCTGTATACACATATGTACTTGAATAATATACAGGTGTATAAATCTGGTTTATACCGACCTGTGGGAACAAGATGTAATAATACACAAGTGTATAAGTCTTGTATAATATACTGATCTGTATACACATGTTAAAAAACATAATTTAATTAGGTTTAATATTTAATTTTAAAAAGAACATAAGAGTTTATTAAAAAAAAACATTAGCCCTTCAATCTCTTATAATTAAAATAATGGAGAAATAATTAAACATAAGAGAGAGAGAGAGAGAGAGAGTTAAGAGATGAGAAATTAAAGAATTTTAATTAAAAGTACTTGACTAATGTCAATCTTACCATTTTAATCTAAAAATGATCAAGGACCAAGATTAGTTAACTCAATACACTCTCAAGAAGTTGTTCACAAATGAACCTAATCCTATATATATATTCTGTTTGGTGGCTAAAGCCTAAAATTACGAGTTTTTAGCGAAAAAGGTTTACTTTATTGAAGAGAAGTGTTGGCGGGTTAGTCTAACCTATTAGTCAACCTGCCCACTTTGCCGCCATTGAAAATTATTTTTTACAGGGCATGAGACATGTTCCGTATGATGAATTGGATGATGACGGTCTAGCTCTCCCTATGAGTGCTCATTTTTATGACTTATTAAACCCTGTTTTCTATCATAGCTAAGGTTCGTTTGTTGGGGTATATACGCACGCGGAAGCAACACACACTCACGAACACTCAACTGCAGAAATAGAAAAATAAACGACACAAGTATTTACGTGGTTCGGTTGCCACCTGCAACCTACGTCCACGGGTAACTAGGAATTCATATTTCTTAGATGTGAGTTACAAGTTTTACAATACAGAAGTAGATCCCATATATAGGATAGAAAAGAGAATAAAGTGGATCAACACTATTATTGATGTGGTTGCAACCACTACAAATTCTCAGTGGATTAGCCACCAAATCATTGAGTTGTTGTCTGCCCATTATTGACTAGCTCAATTAGTGACTTCACACCTTTACAGCTTCACACCTTTACAATCTCCCACTTGAAGTCACGAAACAATCTTCACCTGTGCTTCAACTGTGCATCTGTATTTCTGTAAGAAACTTTAGTACCTTCCTAGTTACCACGCCCCGCCTTCATTATTCCTGAAGGCCAGCTGAAGCTCCCCCGAACTCCAACCCAACAGTCTTACCAGACCCAGCCGTGACTGAAACCGCCACTGACTCATTCTCTATCTCAACCGGCTTGCACACTCTACCGGATCCAGAGATACACCGAGAATCAAAACCACTCTCCAAATTCAGCAAGTGTTTCCCAGGAGAGATTTTATCAATCGGAATACCGGTCTTCAAAACCCAACGGAGTTATCTGACTTTACCCGGAACACGTCCCATGCTCCCACTGTCACTAAACTCCTGATCTAGTTTAAACCTCCGATCCCGTTCAGCTTGAATCACCTTGGCACCAGGCTTCGCCCTTGCAATACGAACCCTCTTTTGCCCCTTAGATTCAGTGAACCAAACTTTGTCTTGCTTAACCGGGATGGTCACTCCCTCAGCAGATACCTTAGCCATATACAATGATCCTCGCTTCTTTCCACGTGCAATAACCAGATTCCCGTTAATCACCTTCCATTTACCCAATGGAGTAACCAGATTAACATCTCCCATGCCCGTAACACAAAGAATTTGATCATTAGCTAATCGTACCTTTCCAAAGTTTCCTTCAGATTCACCATCGTTTCCCCCGCTGTGCATGGCGTGAAACGAAGCACCAGAATCCATGACCCAAGAGTCTTCACTGCTTTCCACTGAGTCCCAATGCATCAAACCCAGACGCATTCTCAGAAGCAGAATTCAATTGTTCATGACATCGACTCCAAAAGATGTCTGAACCTCCATGCAGCCCACAAGTCAACTATTCCCAGCTCCCACTGCAACAGTTATCCCAACCCATGCCAAACGACACTCCATGAGCCGAATCTTCACTCGTACTATTCCTGTGAAAAACCTTCACCCAGTACAAAGATCCATTCAAATGTCAAACAGCTGATCACCACCGAACAAGGAATACCATCCACAATTCCAGACCAGCTAACCGGCAAACGGTTATAACTATAATAGAGCTTTCAAGGAAATCAAGCGGCACCAAGGATTCTATGACCGTGCATACGATCAGTTAACTCAAACCCTAACCGAAAGATCTTTTCCACAACAGGCAATAGTTCCATGACTTGCCATTGACTTTCTTTTCACTTGTGTCAACATCAACAACCTTGTTGATTCCATTTTCTCCATGTTCTCACACATCGACCAGTACCACATCCAAGTTCCCATGACAACCCAATCAACCGAAACCTGAAACCGTCACAAACCTCGGTTCCACAATTTTTCGGTTCATAATAAATGTCAAAACATGAACTTGAAACACAAACCATATTTAGCCCGCAACCCAAACTCGACCAACGGCTGAATATCCCAGCGGCTCCAATCGAATTAAAAAACGGCTAAATAATATTTTAATTTGGTACAAACCTCGATCACCTCGTCCAAAAAAAAAATAATCCGGTGATCTTCAAGAGTTTACCCGGCTCCAGTCGACTAAAAAATTAATCGACAACCACAAACTCTAAATCACCACTCGATCACCTAGTCCCACAAAAAAATACAAGGAACCAAGCACCCGAAACCCGAGCAACCTTTTTTGTTTGAGGGGCCTCCTTGGTCAATTGAATAAACTTCAATTCTCCACCAAAATAAAAGAAATAAAATGAGGGTTCTTTTTGCAAATAAGGAAAAGTTAACTTTCCACCAAAATAAAGAAATGAAGAGCACGTGCTTTTCTTCCCCCAAATATTCTTCTTACTTTCTTCACCCACAAAAAAGGATGCTTTTTCTTGTCTTCTCCAATTCACAGAACAAAAAAAAACGAACTCTGGTTTTTTCTTCTTCTTCTTCCTGCGATGATATGAACATCCAAAGAAAATTTTCCATTTTCTTCTTTCAATCACAAGACAACCACCAGCGATTCACAGGTCTCCGGCGATTCCAGTCGGTTTCAACTTCCGACACACCAACCTAATCGCTACCCCGCGATTCACAGGTCTCCGGCGATTCCAGTCGGCTTCTACCGACACACCAACCTAATCGCGATCTTCAGGTATTCTGTCTTTCTTCCGAATCGTGTTCTTCGTGTGTAACCGAGCCGAAGCTCTGATACCAGTTGTTGGGGTATATACGCACGCGGAAGCAACACACACTCACGAACACTCAACTGCAGAAATAGAAAAATAAACGACACAAGTATTTACGTGGTTCGGTTGCCACCTGCAACCTACGTCCACGGGTAACTAGGAATTCATATTTCTTAGATGTGAGTTACAAGTTTTACAATACAGAAGTAGATCCCATATATAGGATAGAAAAGAGAATAAAGTGGATCAACACTATTATTGATGTGGTTGCAACCACTACAAATTCTCAGTGGATTAGCCACCAAATCATTGAGTTGTTGTCTGCCCATTATTGACTAGCTCAATTAGTGACTTCACACCTTTACAGCTTCACACCTTTACATCGTTTTCCTGAAAACAACTAAATTATAATCAGGGAACACGAGTTGTATGTGATAATTGGAAAAAAAAACACCTATTGCACAAGATGATGCTTAGGGTCAGGCCTCACGTTACACTCGTCTTGATCACAACACAATGTCTTGATCACAACATAATGTCACGATCCACCAAAATTCAGATCGTTTTTCTCAAGTTCTAGAAGGTGCCGGAACAATTTGGAGTCATTTAGAGCTGTCAGGAAGTCTCCGGAATAGCCTACACTATTCAGGACTAATTTAGCAGCTTTGGAACACTCTACATCAGCCTTGAAGAGGCCAGGAAGGGGCTGGAACATTGCTGGAAATTCTAGACAAGTTCTAGACTATTCCATAACCTTGTTCAGACTTAAATTATCTAGATGATGTTATGAGATATTTGTATATATGGATTTATATTTACAATGATCTAGATCAGCCCTTAACTAGTATAAATAGGACATGAGAGGCTCATTTGCATCCATCCAACAATCCACATATAAAACCCACAACACTAGTACACAACTCACTGCATTTGTAGCCTTGTAATAACTTCTGGTACTCTTGTTCTTTTAATCAATATAATGAGTTGTTTGATAATAAATCTTACGCTTCTGCAATCCATCAGTTGAATCATTACATAATTGGTTCAACAAGGCTTACTTAGATAAAAGTCTAAGGCCACACGTGAGTTGAAGGAATTATTTTTCAGATTAGTAAGAGCTATTAAGCCACAAAGTTCACACACATGAACCCTATACGCGACACTCTGATCAAACAATCATTCTTTAAGAAAACTAGCAACCCCATGAGCAATCATACAGTCTCGTTCCATCTCCCCAAATCACAGCCCACCATGACGTGACCGTCCCTCAGTAGGCTACCTACTCAAAATGTGAATCGGATCTGTCCATATGAGTGAATCTTGTCATCCGCCATATGCTTTAACCTTTGGTAGTAAGTTGGCCCAAGGAATATCATGGCCAGAAGTAGTGGTGTAAGAATCGCTAGGTGCTAGTCGATCGGTGGGGTACCGACTAGCGATTAATTAGGATTAATCAGATTCGGATTTTATATGTAACTTTTTAAGTAGACATGTTTTTACACATTCTTTGACCCATATTTTCAAGTAGATAGGATTAATTGCCGATATTTACAAGTTTTGGCCAAAATTTGGCCGAAGTCGCTAGATTGCCACCGATTTATGGCCAATTAGGATTGGATTTGACCATTGTAGACCGCCTACCGGTTAATTGGACGATTAGATAAAAATTACTCGGTGAACCTTCGACTATCGATTAATCGACGACAAATCGGAGGCTAGTTGGGATTTTTACAACCATGGTCGGAAGCCTCCGATCTGTATGACCATTGTACATGGTCTCAAACCCACACATTTGGTAACCACACTCGTGTAGTGCCTTACTGATGTCATCCACCTGCTACATCATCCAACACCACATCATTAAACTTTGAAACAGAACAAGATAATCAGTTAAAGACTTAAAAGAGATAATGTGACTTACAATAACATCTGTGAAGGGAGTAACGTCTCCTTCTTTGCCCATATGTGCAACAACTTTCCCTATGATACACCATTGACCGATGGTCATACGAGATGGGATACTATGCGGGTTGACTATAATATCAGGGGTGATGCCTTCAACGGTCCACGGCATGTCTTCTTGTGTGTATGTCATACTCACGATTCCTTTTTGGCCATGCCTACTGCTAAACTTGTCTCCAGATAAGTTTATCTGGTACACTTCTTTTTTTGCCTTTTTAGGAAATATCCCCTACTGTCATCCCACAAGCTACAAAAATCTTTGTCAATGGTCTATGGGTGGGAATTCATCGTGATCCCGACATGTTGGTTAGAACCTTGAGGAGATTAAGAAGACGAGTGAGTATTAGTATTAATAAAGTTATCAATCTTGGTCAAAGATTTGTTCATATTTTGGTCAAAGTTAAATCTTTTGATATGAATCATTTTTAACCTTTTAGTAGTAAAAAAAGGAACATAACACTTAAATAATAAACTGAAATTGGATATCCGGTTGACAGACTTGAAGCTGGTTCTTGGTCCTGGTTTAATCCCTCTTTTCCTTTGTGCTATAGTAAGACTTGTATTTATTTATTTATGGAAAGCTCCATGTGCTTTCAATTTTTCTAAATGGCACTGTCTTACATGCATAGGTAGGTACTACATCATCAATGACTGTGGATCCTTTGCTCGCACTCGGAAAGATTACAAAGGTAATATCTATACTATATATATAATGCATATCTGAACACTCTGAACCAGTAGGATATCTGCTTATGTTGGGTGATTTCGTAAAATAAACAATAAAACAAACATAAAACATGTCTTGTATATATAAAAACATGTGGTTGGTAATTGGCTAATTTGATGTTGAATTTTCTGCAGTTACGTTTTGAGACAACTGGCTCGGAGATCTGATGTAATTGGTTGATGTAATTGGCTCGTTTGATGTTGAATTTTAATGGGTTTGAAGGGATTTGTTTATGGTTTATTGGTTATGTAATTAACTAATTATATATGGTTGTATGTGGTGTTGAATTGTGGTTGTTGATTTGCAGTGACCATATGCAATAGGGCTGAGGTTGGTTTGTCATTGTTGAGGGAGAATAAAAGTGGGTTTGATATAGTTTTGAGTGATGTGCATATGCTGGATATTGATGGATTCAAGCTTCTTGAACATATTGGGCTTGAAATGGACCTCCCTGTTATCAGTAAGTTGATGTTTTCGGTTTAGTTTCTTAGTGTTTATGTAACACCTCGAAAATTTACGTCCAATAATGCATTGACACGTGTCATAGGCTTTGAATATGTGAAAAAGCACTTTAGAGGGACTAAAGTTGACAAAGAGTGAAACTATGTGAATATAAGGGTCCAAAGTGTCAACAATGGATAAATAGGCCCTACAATAACCCTACATGGTGTTTATAATCTTAAACGATTAAATCATGGATCATACAAAGCGAAAAATGAAAGAAAGTGAGGAATTACAAACTACAGGGGCTAAATGTGTCAACATGTTAAAAGTATACCTCTGAGTGACCTTTTGGCAAACCCGAAGCTTTGTAATGATAAAATATACTCACTATAATATGTGGTAAAAATTTCATAAAGTTTCGTGATCGTATGAGAAAGTTATGATCCAAAACGTGTACGAAGGGTTAATTGCGTTAACGTTGAAATTCGTGACTTTTCGGGTAAGCACAAAGTTGATCAAGGACTTTACCATGTTTGTAAATGTCCCAAGGTCCTTAAAAATCAGATTTGAGGGTCAAGAGTGCAAGATAAATAGCCAAAACCACGTAACAAGGACCAAGGACTGAAATGCAAAACTTAGAAACTTGTTTGGCTGGTTTCGCACTGGTACGCGGCCCGCGTAAGGGTTCTCGCGGCCCGCCTACAAGCTGCCAGCGACAAATAACCAGCAGATGTCAGTTGCAGGTCTGTTTTCGATTGTTAACAGTTGTTACTCGATACCTGGGGCTCTCCAATGGTTTTACATGCACATAGGGGCACTTTGACAGATCTTATAACTTTAGTAGACCCTTGTGGCATGATCTTGAATGATCATCATCATCACCATCTTGAATGATCAAAAGTGATATTTAAGAACATCCATTGTTGCAACCATTTCACATTCTCTTGCAAGACCACTTCTGGAGCTTCTCTGATCAACCTCAGGCTTTCTAGTGATCTCTAAGCATAATTAGGACTCTTGTAAGTATTCCTAACCCCTTCTAATTCGTTGTAGCTTAGTTAATTAATCAAAAGTCAAACCGTCGTAAATTAAGTTTGACTTCGTGATTAAATGAAATTGGCTCTGTCATTTCTGGAATTGAAAGTACCTACAAGTTGGTATTTATGTGGGTAACAAACCCTTAAAAGGGTATTTTTAGATTCCCACTCTAACTATGCTAATTGTCGAGTCAAAGCATACTTTAAAAAGTCAACAGAATGATTATTTGCAAGTTTAAGCATAATTAGCAATGTAGGGTACATGCAACCTGTTTGATCATTAAAATAACATGGTAATTAATGTAAGAACATGTCTCAACATGTTCAACTCGACAATTTTCAGTTTAAACCCGGATCGGACCCGAAAGTCGCATAATTTGACTTTTGCTTTGACTATCAGTTCTGATCCGTTTATGCATGTTTAAGATCTGCCTTAGAGCTTATTTTGGACCAGGTTTCATATAAGTATAACTCTCTGAGATTATACAACTTGGTTCAATACTTATCCGATTCACATGCATGTTTCCGATTAATGCTTAAATGTTGACTATTATGCCCTTTTGACTATAAAACGTGATTTTTGAAAAAATAAAAGAGTAGAAACCTTGATTACTGATTTATAAACTTGCACCTAAAATTTGACATCAGTTTGAGGTCTAGATTAAGAGATATGCTCATTAGCGTAATTTGAAAGCTTTATGTTACTTAAACGGCGTAATTAGCGTATAACCTATTTAAACCCACTTTTTGATATCAAACTTTTTACCCACTGATGTAATATAATATTTTGGGATTTTTGAAGATTTTTATTTAATTTTTGGCTGAGCATAACATAGGTCTCTAAGTTTAATTCGGTAAATACCGATTTTGCCCTTTTAAGCCATAAAATGAGTTTTACAAATCCTTTTGACCCCAAACCTTTTTCTACTGATTTTATTTGTTAAATAAAATATTTTGAGCCTTCTGGAATTATAAAAATATCAGCTTTCCTTTAAAAACCCGGAAATGGCTCCAAATCGCCTTTTTAAACGTTTTTAACGCATAGTATGTGCTAAAACCATATTTAACATATAAGGTTGATACCTACTGATATTTTAGCATATTTTTATATAATAACAGTAAGTAAAAGTTTATAAACTCAGGTTTCCATTTTTGACCTTTTAGCCCTTGTGAATTTACCAAAATACCCCTAAGGTGCATAGTTTGGTTTTAAATGATAAGTTTCACATATAGGTCATACCCTACTGTTATAACATGTTAAATTAAGTGTATTTACTGTATAAATCAGACCTGTAACTCAGATTACAAATTAAACTCTTTTATAATCTTTTAAATGACCAAAATGCCCTTATGAGGCATAAGTTGAGTTTAAATTCATTTGGGGCATAATAGAAGATATCTTACTGATATTATAACATAATTAAGCCATATTATCTCAGGGAACTTGCATATGACTCTTATGGTTACCCGTGACGCCCTTTTCGCGCTCGGTTCGGTTTATGTAACTAGTTTGCATAAATTGACCAAAACGGGTCAAACCTTATCATTTTTGTCTCAAAATCCAGAATGTATTTAGTATACCCTTATTATACAAGTATTCAAACTTGTCGGGTCTAAATCACATTCTATCCGGTCTTCGCTTAATCGTGCGTTTGAACCGTATCGTCCTTAAAACTAGCCGGTCTAAGCTAAAGCTTAAATAAAGACCCGTTAGAAATCTAATAGGTTATTATAAACCTTCGTTCCAGATTTGGAGCACCAGTAAAAGCTACTTGCAATTTGCTTATTGTGAATTATACTTTGCTCAGGTAAATACTTTTAACTTATTTTCCCTATACGGGCTTGGGGTACGGTATATAATATACCGCTTGGTCCGGCATTGAATTCTTAATCGAATAGAGGTTAATTTATTGATATGCTATGTTTTAAATGTGTTTTGTTTGCTTAAAGCCTTTGGGGGGTTAATGACCATGTCCCGGATATCCTTGGCATCATCTTACGAGATGGCCACGACCTGAGCACGGGGTGTAGGCGTACACCTGTCAGTGTATAACTCAATTTTTGTGGTGTGTCTATTAATCTTTATCCCGGTCTACGGATCGGGCTACTGAACGCATAAGTAACTTGTAAATCCCTTACAAGATTATATTGCATAATTATCCCAAGTTATAAAATGTTTTGTGCCACGTGCATTCAAATCAATTTTCAACCCTTTTCAAAATGAGTCAGTTAAATTGTATTTACCAGTGTAAACTGACGTATTTTTCCAAAAAGGTTAAGTGCAGGTACTACTCGTACTAGGTTGGCTGTCTTCTAAAGCGTCCACAATAAGTCTCGCAAGCTTGGATGTCAAATAAACTGTTGAACAATATCTTCTTTTATTTTGATCCACCTGTGGATCCATTTCAACTACTCGTGATATTTAATATTACATTTTATTTAAAGTTGAAATGAATCTATCTTTGCTTCCGCTGTGCATTTATATATTGTGTTGTTTGTCTATGATGATACTAACTACGTCACTATACTCCCCACCGGGCCCACCGGTGACACGTGGAAAATAGGGGTGTGACAGGTTGGTATCAGAGCCAACTCTGAGTGAATTAAACACTAGCCTTTTGTGTTTAATCTCAGTTACACAATTGCACATTCCTCGATTCTCGAGTCTAGACAAAGAACTTAGGAATTTTCCAAATTTTTGGTTTTTTATTTCTAACTTTGTCTTATATATTTCTTGTTGTATCACTTGTTTGTTTTTGACAGGTTGTAAAAAATGCCGCCGCGAATGAGAGGAAGAGGCAGGGGAAATGGGCCACTTACCACCCCAAACGACCACGAGGCCGGACCGTCACACCGTCGAACACCTTCAGATCCCCATAACTCAGATGCTCAAGATCTTTGGAGGTCTTTTACTGAACCAGCTAGGCGCTCAGTTTCACTGAGTACCTCCCCGTCTATCCCACACTCCTTTGGGCCTCATTTTGAGAATGAGCCCCATAACTCTCACCAGTCCTACATTCCTCTATTAGGACACAATTCACCCTTTGACCATCCATCACCCGTCTTCCAGGGCCAGTTCAACCCTGACGACTACTTAGGAGCAGCAGTGGGTTTTAACCAACTTGGACCTGAAGACCACTTTTCCGGTGGCAACCCGATGGATATCGATGAGGACACCGATCCTGCCATGCCACCATCCGGCACTCCCAGCTATCCCATTGAAATTTCAGATGGGTCACCGTTTGTGGGATCACCTTACAATGGTCCCGACAGCTTTGAGGAGAATTTCAAACAGTATGACTGGGTATTTACTCCCAGTTATCATAGCTCTCCCCTGCACCAGCCACACCACTCTCCCCTACACCAGCTGCCGCACAACTCTCCCCTGCACCAGCAGCAGCAGCCACAGCAGCAACATAATCTTTCCGAGGATTCCCGACTTGTCGCGGTCACTCCGCCAGCAGCACCACCTCAGCTTCAGCCTCCCTCGCCCCCGAGGCGAAGGAGAACGACCTTGCGGATATCCGCACGAGGGGGAGTGCGCATTTGCACCCCTCCACATTCAAGTGGCAGCCGGTACTCGCCTGTCCACGAAGAACCAGAGAGGGGAGAATCTTCACATCCCGTCTCTGAAGTAGTCTCTGCGCCGGTCGCGCCACAACCACCAATGGGTTTTGGAGACCCAATTCCCACTTACACTGGTGCGGCAGCGTACAACCCCTTCGAGCAGCAGATCCACACAGGTTACAACTTTGCAGAGGATCCCTACTGGTTAGCTTCGAGCTTCAACACTCTCCGTCCGGAAGGTCCCTACGGAGGTCCCTGGGCTACGGGACAATCGACCTATGGATACCCACCATATGGGTATCAACAACCGCCTCCTCGACCTCCGCAATATCAGCAGCCCCCTCAAGCGCCGACAATGTCACCGCCGCAATTTCAAGAAATCCTTCATGAGATACATGAGGTGCGACAAGAGGTGCAACATGGATTGCGGGAAGAACGTAGGCATAACCGGGGGATGTTTAAGAATATGGTGGATTTGATCAAGGGAAAAAGCAAGAAGGATCACTAAATCCTTTGTTTGTTTATTTATTTTAGTTGTAATCATGTCCCTACGAGGACATTTATTTCTGTACCCTGCCCCTGCGTGGGCATATTATCCTTTCTGTTCTGCCCCTGCGTGGGCATGTTTTTTTTTTCTATTTTGACCCCTGCGTGGGTTTGTTTTGTTAGTTGGCCCCTGCGTGGGCATGTTGTTTATGTAAAAGTCCCGTTTAGGGCAAACTTGTACTAGTTTAATTTTAATTGGAATGGTTAATTTAAGTTTTTCATTTTTAAAATTTTATGCATGAATATAATATATGAATAAATGAAAAATAACATTTATTATTTTAATTTACCATTTTAATAATAAGAATCTTAAAAAGGTAAAACCTAGCTTGAATGTCATATTAAAGACCTGACCAATATGGTAGAACCTGTTCAAAAAGATTCAAATCTCTGTTAACATCTGCAAACATGTTAACATTCTTGGCTAGTGTGATCCGCAAAATCACACATGTCACCTGATGCGTGTGAAGTGTTATATATATTAGGTGTATATTTTAAACCCTTTTTAACACTTATTTTAGCCAAGTTTTAAATTTATAAAACACGATATTTCACTAACACTAAACACACATATGGGCAAGTGCACCCATCGTTGAGTGTAGTATAGCGTTGGTAAGATACCGAGGTCGTCCAAGGACACAAGAGCTTTTAGTACCGGTTTATCCTCAACGTCTAACCAAAATAAAAGTTTAGAAAAATGATTTAAACTAAGAAAATTAAAAACTAACTAAAATGCTGAAAATAAAAATAAACTAAAAACAGATAGACAAGATGAATCACTTGGTTCCGACTCGTATCTAGTATAACCTTTGATTATTTCCGCACTTTTGCACATAATTAAGAGATTATCTTAGTTATTGTAGTAGGCCCCTCTTTTGAAGGTGACGTTACCCTCACCCCAGTAGTTTGAGTCAGCAGGGATACAATCCTAAAAGGGTGGATTATTGGAAGATAATGAATTAAGTTATTAATGCAGTATTGTGGTAGGCCCCGCTTTTGGCGGTGACGTTACCCTCGGCTAAGTAGTCTGAGTCA